>CAJHQP010002989.1:0-74628 GCA_905132765.1 Moricandia arvensis
TAGTGTTTGAACCAAGGTTAATTTGACTTCTTTTGTTTAAGATATTATTACCCTATTAAACATAAAAACACACTCACGTCAAATACCTCTCCCAGACTTAAAAAACACTAACACTGTTATGCAGTTTGAGAATTGGTGAAGAAAATAAACCATAAGGACCAAATTTAAAAAGGAAAACTTATATACCCGCTTCCTGATGGTGACCGTCGATCCACACAGTTAAGTGGCAATCAATCGATACTAGGGTTGATCCGTCGATCGATTTTGATCAAATGTCAATCGATTCTTGAGTAATATATCTTCCCTCTGATCTCTCTGTTTTTCTTAACCTGAAATAAGAAAATACGGGAAATTAGGAATAAATGAAAAATAAAATCTAATTAAAGCTTACAAACAGTGGGTTGCCTCCCAGCCAGTGCTTGTTTTTAGTCTTTAGCTTGACGTTTTAAAACTCTGATTCAGTTCGGATGCGATTGGGAATTGCTCCAAAACAATTTCCAATATCCGATATCTTCAGCTTCGTCACCCTTTTGTGAAAGTCTCCATTGACTTTTCTCCTTTGTCTATCATCTCAGCAATAAGGAGTGCTCGAAGATTTACAAATGGCTGCGAGAAGCATCTGCTGTGTACTCTGTATTTCCTGACACCATTTGAGAAGTGGGGAATCAATGACAATTCAGAACCACCCTTGGTTCTTTTCCTCTTCTTCCAGTTCCTCTTCATCTTCTCCTTCTTTTTTTCTGCTCTTCCCCCCAGACATTTATGATCTATGATCCGTGATGAGTGTCAATCAACACTCTAGTGTTGATATCGATCGATGCTCCAATACTGGTGTCGATCGATTCACCAATGATGGTGTCGATCGATGCTGCGACCGATGGTCCTTGGTCAGCATCACCTTCATACTTCAATACTATCTGAGAAACAACTGTATGATGAAGATCATCAAATACCTCAACGTAGAGATCCAGATGAACACTTACATCTGGTGGAATAGGAAATTCAACCTCAAAAACAGCACTGGAAACCACAAACTTCACAGGGTCAAGTACCATCTTCGCTCTTTTGTGAAAACCAGCAGTTTCTTCTGTGCAAATAGGTGGTCTCTGATGATTAGGGACAGCAAGATGTGAGGTTTTGGACATGTGCATTCTCTCTTCAACCGGTCCTACTTCAATCATGTAACCTGTTGTTCTTCCAACAATGAGTGTCGATCGATGTCGGATGAGCGGTGTCGATCGATAGCATCCGATGAGTGTCGCTTGATATCATTAGGTGGGTGTCGAATCGATTTTATCCTTGATGAAGTCTCTAGATCTTTTTACGAAGTGTGCTGATCGTCATCAAGCTTCATATCCAAGTCATGATCCATATCTTCAAGCTTTTCCTCCAGCTCTAAGAAATCTTCCATATTGACTTTCCTACTCGAATCCAAATACCCATGTTGTTCTCTATCTTCTACCTCCAAAAGATCTCCCATGGTGATTTCTCTGTCTACATCTGGAGCATGATAACAACTTGATACATCGGTGCTCTGTAGTGTCGATTCTGCAATGTCCTGAAGATAACGCGATCTTTCAGTGGTTTCGATAAATGTCGATTGACAATAATATTTTGTGTCGATCGATGCGGAGGTGGTGGTGTTGATCGATGTTGAGTTCATGGCATCTATCGACGCTGAGGTCATAGTGTCAAGCGATGGTGAGGTCGAATTACGAATATAAACTTCTTCTTCTCTGCTCAGCTCAGATCCATGATGTTCATCACCTTTCCATGTAACCTCATTTGTTTGGTGAACCTGATTATATGGCTTCTTAGTGGGAGTGTTCAGTGTTTCACATTCTCCATCTGTTTCACTATGAGGAACACCCAACATCTGACTGAATTTAAACATCAGCTGTTTCTCATGACCTTTAACCATCATGTCCAGCATATCCTCAATCTTGTTTTGTTGAGCTGCTGCAGCATCAATGAGAAATTTATTGAGGAAAGTGCTTTTAATGTCCCCCAACATGTTAGAGATTCTGGCTGCAGTTGACTGAACAATCTAAATGCATTCCCATAGATAGAATAGGGGAAGATCTTGCAGAGCATGTGGTATTCAAACACTTCATTATGCTTGCTCCTTTATATTAGATCCACAAGTTCTTCGATGTGTTCCTTCGGATCTTCATGAGGCAAACCCTGAAAAGAGTTATGAGCTGCCCAATAATGCCTCTCACGGCTCAACTGGAAGTCATTTATCTCAGCAGTAGCAATGACATCAGGGATCACAACTCCTTGTGCATTAATCAATTGTCCTATACTGTTGGAGGACGACCTTCTTCGTCTCGTAAGATCCATTCTCATCAGGCTTAAGTATAAGAACTTCAATTTCCTCTCTCTTCTCGCAAGTAGCGTCGATCTATGTTGAGGTCTTAACGTCGATCGAGGTTGAAGTCTTAGTGTCGATCGATGCAGAAATCGGATCACTAATATTGGCTTCTTCTACTCTGCTCAGCTCTCAATATCCATCTTCTTCTTCTTCTTCTTCCTTTACCATATATCTCAACATAGATTCCATCTCGGTCTTCATATTTTCTTCTCTATCATAGAGAAAGTTGGTGAGGAAGGCGTTCGTGATGTCATTCCAGGTAGTGAGAGATCCTGGCTGGCAACCTCTTGAACCAACATGCTGCTTCTCTAGCAAGAGAGTATGGGAATAATTTGCAGAAGTAGTAATCTTCAGAGATTCCATCGCACTTAACGGTCGATGCTAAATCATCGAATGATTCAAGGTGGTTACTGGGACATTCAAGAGGAAGACCATGAAAATGATGCTGACCCACAAGAGAGATATATGTATGATTCAGCTCAAAGACATTCCTCTATGGTGCAGAACAACGCATCACAAACATTATGGCGTAGAAATCCTCAGGCTTGTTGTAGTCTCTAAGTGCCTTTTGCCGTTCAATCTCAGAATTCACAGTAACAGCAGTAGCAACAGGGCTTGTAGTTCCATGTGCATGAATCAATTGCCCTGCACTGTTGTGCGCACGACCTCTTTCGTCCCTTAGATGCCATTCTTGTCAACTCTCAGTATGAGTACTTCTACCTTCCCTATCTTCTCGCAAGTAGTATTGATCGACGGCGAAATGTGGGTGTCGATTGATGTCATGATGTTAGTATCAATCGACGGTGAAGTATTGGTGTTGATCGATGCTCCCTTCTCTTTGCTAGCGATCACTGCTTGGAGGGTGTCGACTGCCTTCGTAGACTTATGGATCGTGCGCGAATCAGAAGGTTCCTTTTTTGAAGAACCCAAAAATCCTCTTCTCATTGTTTCTTGGTACTAGTATGTACCTGAAACACAAGAAATTTTTTATGCAAGTAAACTAATATATAAAAATACCTAGACTAAATCAAACAAATTGAGTCTAATGGCGAATCATTGCTCCCAGCAACGACATTAAATTTGACATGAGAGTTTTTATGTATTTCAATGCAAACTCTATCAAATTAACTCTCCTAACTACTCTTTCCAAGAGATGTCAAATTGTAGTATTTAGTGATCGAATCCATAGGGAGCGTGGGCACACAATAAACTCAATACAGTCACGATTAAGCTAGGCAAATAGATTAATAAGCAGTAAATAAACTATAGTAGATAATTGACTGATTGGTATGTAATCAATAATAATAAAAAATAGTTAGATCTAGGATTTCAGGCAAGTGGATTATTGATGATAGAATCCAAGGGTACTAATCATAGAACTCGATATCTAATGTAAAAGACGACCAGCTCTCACTGTGAGTCTAATCTATTGACTAAGTCAAATGTCTCAGATCTTGCTTGTTGACACGGAATGACCATCGATCGATGGCAACAATCCTGCGTCGATCGATGATCACTTGAGTCAAGCTTTATGACCTAATTCGATAAGTTCACTAAATTAACTAAATAACTAAATCATCTATCTTTTGTTTCTAGCAACCTAGCTCAACAAAATTAATTCCGGTAGTAGACCATGCTCTCGCTTGCGCCTAACTATCCTATGATCATGGTTCTAGTTAGTTACTCTAGAAAACAAGCAATAAACAAAATTCTATTGATAGATCTAATAATCACCCTAGCAAGATTCTATTGTTTGGCTAATCCACCAATACCATTAGTAAACCCTAAACCTAACAAGAGATCTACTCAGACATGATCTTTGTCACAAAAATCATAGATGAACGGAATAGATATAGAAAAGAAATCAAATAAAGAAGCAAATGAGTTCCAGGAGGGCTCTGAAGGAGTTCCTCCCTCATCTCCTAACCCTAGAACAATAGATAGAATAATTCTTGGTGCCTAAACAATGGCATAGAAACATATAAATAGGGTTTTAGGTCGTCCATGGGTATTTTTGGTAATTTTTGATGGCTTCAGGCCTTAAGTCAGCCATATAACAAGTCGGGCCTGTCTTATGGGATCACTTCCGATCGACACCAAGGCTGTGTCGTCGATCAACACTCATTCATCTTCACGACAGCTTCCTCTTGCGAGGCAGACGAACCAATGTTCAGTAAATCGGGCATAACTTTATAATTACCGTCCGATGGACCTTAAACCGGTGGCATTGGAAAGATAAGTCAAAGCTCTATCTTCTTTCAAAATATCAGCTCAATTCACCGTGGGAAGGTCCCCATTCATAGCTAAACATCTGACGCATCTGCACAGTTCTGCATCTCTAAAAGCTCTAGAATCACCAAAGTTCTCCAGAACGTACCTTAACCTGAAAATACTAAAACATACTCCAAAAAAATTTAATAGACTCTAAATAGAGCTGATATCATGGAAAAATATTGGTAAATATCAGGCCCTATCATGCCTGCAAAAGAGTACCATGAGCAATAAAAGAAAAGAAATATTATTCTAAGACCCAGAGATACTAGAACGTACGATCCACAAAGAAAGACGACAAGCATCGATCGACGGCATACACTCTGCGTCGACCGAAACATCATTACAGACAGCATCGACCGTCATCAGAACTCTAGCATCGACCGACATTGATCACTTAGCATCGATCGACAGCATCTCATTCGCATCGATCGACGACAACAAATAAGTTCAGATGGTTGCGCCAATAATAATGGTTCGGAATGAGAATGGAGACTTGCATGACCTCAATGGTCATCTGCGTAATGCAGCAGGTCAAAAGATAGACGATCAGGGGGCTGCAATCCCTGATACAGAAGCAGAAGCAGAAGCTGCAATAGCTCAACCTGAAGCTAAAGCCCAAGATGCTAGAGGCATGGAGATTTGGAGGCCAATCAGAAGACCATGGGTCAAATTTATGTTGACAAAGTACTAGAGGGACAACAGAAGATGACTGTCGATTTCAATGGGAAGTTAGATTTGCTAGACCTCCACCTAAACACAATAATTGAAGATCTCGAGACCCGTGTGGGGAGCTTGAAAATCAAGTGACTCAGACGAGTGAAGCCCTTAAGAAATATGCTGCTATGGTTGGGAAGAAGTAAGAATCTGGACATGAACATCACGTCAATGATGTGATTAATGATTATTTTTGGGTATAAGTCAAGAAAGAAAGGCCTCAAGAGGAAGGGTTCCGTTTAGGAAATCCGAGTTCGTTAGGCAGTTTGCACATGCATCGATCAACAAAAGATACTGAGAATCGATCGACGATTCCTGTTGACTTGACAGAATCGAGAAAATCTTCGAGCATCGCTTGATGCAGAGTTCGTACAATCGATTGATGGTACCCAGTAACAAAATGATTTCATCAACCAGAGGTGAAGAAGACAACTCTAGAGAAGAAGATGGATGCATCAGAGCGTATGATGGTTGATAAGGCTACCGAGAGTCATCCTACGAAAAAGCCAAGAATCATTCTGAAAAAAAAAGTGATCCTGGGAAGTTTGTGGTGCTATGTCTGATCAAAAACCACGAGTTCCCCAACGCCCTTTGTGACATTGAATCATCAGTGAGCATCATACCTAGAGCTATGGAAGAGATGTTGAACCTGAGAGAGGAGCCCTCTAGTGATTCTTTTAATTTTTGTGGATTGCTCTAGGGTAGATTCATGGGGTATTTGTAGAGATGTGCCACTGCAAATTCAGGACGTCTTAGTCCCAATAAACTTCCATGTTTTGGACATACAGATCAATTGGAGCTGTTCTTTGTTACTTGGAAGAGCTTTCATGGCCACCAAGAGATATTTGTGATATGAAGACAAACAGGTTGTCCCTTTCCTTGATTGATCATAATGTGTATTATGAAATTTATAAGAATAAACATACCCTCACGAAATTGTGCAATGATGCAGAGCTTGTGGCCACATGCTTCTGCGATTACTAGTTCGGTGAGGAATCAGAAGAAGGAGAATCGATCGACACCGAACCCAACCCATCTATCGCCTTACAGTTCAACAATCAATCGACACACACCCTATAGAATCCATCAACACTTAAACATCCGACCAAGTCAACACCTACCATGGCAATTTCAATTACAACACAACCTACCTCGAGTACGATGAAGACTACAAAGACGAAGAAACAATTGAATACCGAGGAATTTCTATGGAAGTGGCTGGAGTTTTTCATGTTTCCCATCAACCTGAGATATCGACATCAATCAACGGCAACCATACCATCGATCGATACTGAGAATGAAGCAGAAACCAAACGAGATTCAAATGCAGAACGAGAAAGGGAATATGGTTATCTACAACCAGATGAGTTCGGTATTATGAGAGATCCAGATGGTAATGCAAGAGCTATGGATGTCAGAATTCTACATGTCATGAAGGAAGATGTGGCAGATATACTTGCAATGGCTAATGGAGTTGGAAACCTTTCTGCCCACCAATTATCGAGCATCGATCGACGGTCCACATACACCATCGATCGACACCAATCCATCATGCCAAGGATACGATGAAGCTTACAAAGAATACGATGCAGATTACAAAGAGGAAGAACTGATGGAGTCTCGCGGCCTTGCACTGGAAGAAGCTGGCTGGGTAATGAACGAAAGAGTAGGCAATCAAGCATTGATCGTTGGCACATCTTGGCCATCAAACGACATCAAACGAAAAAAAGAATAATCACTTGGAGTATGTGACACAAAAGATGGTTATCTTAGACCAGATGAGTTTGTAATTTTTAGAGATACAGAAGGACGTGCACGAGATCTTTATGGGAGAATTCTAAATCTACCTAAGGAGGATGTAGTAGACGCCCTTGTTATGGCTAATGGATCATGAGATTTATTTGGACAACAGAAACAGGCATCGATCGAAGCAAAGGTACCAGCATCAATTGACAGCAAGGAGAAGAAGCACAAGCCCATCCAAAATTAAACATCGATCGAAAACAAAGAAGCATGAATCGATCGATACCACCATTCCAGGAGTACATGATTTCTGTACATCTAACCACTTTACTTCAAAAACTCGAGGACCGATCAGTTGGATAAATCCCCTACTAATAGACGGTCGCATAGAGTATGGAACGAGAGCTTTTGATGCTGATGGTAGAAGAATTTTCTTTTGGGAAAGAAAGATTAGTATGGCATCTACATAGATGTGAATGGTAATGCACGCGCTACAGACAGAAGAATTGTGAATGTGCAAAAAGAAGATATGAAAGCAGTTCTAGAGAGAGCTACTCTGTTTTAGTACAGTTACATATGTTTACCTGAACATGCAGAAAAGATCACTATGTCCAGGCAGAAGCAAGAAACATACATCAGAGCAGAGATTGACGATCTTTTGAATGAGATCTACAAAGCTCAAGAGATGTCATTAGAAGATTTCTACAAGAGGCTTGATGGTGTCTACTATCCTATACACAGTGCCTCAGTGGTTTGACTAGACGCATGGATGAGATGCAGCAAGATTTGGATATTGTTCAAAGACAGCATGCGAGAGGACCAGATAGAGTGACATCGATAGACTGCAGCATCTTGCCATCGATCGATACTGATTTCGACAAACAGAAGTACGCAGAAGAAAAACAACTAGAAGACAGGTTTAATGAGATTGCTTTTTCTCAGAGCCTGATGAAAGAGGATATTTCTCAGAAATAAGAGGATATATAAGAGACTACAGCTTCCAGACTTATAATGCTACAGCGCAATATTGAGAATCTACAAAGGAGAATGCATTCAATGGAGGTTACTAAGGAGATCATAAAGAATGAGAAAGCCAGAGGAGATGACGCAATGAGAAATTTTGTTAGTACATGGTTTCAGAAGAGCAAAGAAGATGTAGACACTTGTTTTCAAAGTATTGACCCACCTCCATTCTAGTCAAAAGTTCAAAACGTCGAGCTTAAGACTATAACCAAGCGCTGAGTGAGAGGCAACCCACTGTTTGGTAAATTTTTACTTTGTTTTTACTTATACTACTATTTATTTGAGCTTTATTTTATTTCTACATATTATTTATGCTACCATGATCGACACCATAGAGGCACCATCGTTCAACACTGGATCGCGACCATCGATCGACCAATCCCGCCTACCATCGATCGGCACTTTCTTCCAGAGAGAGGTATTGAGTTCTATACTTAAGCTATTTACTTATGATTTGAATTTTCCTAACCAATCCGGTGTGGATTACACTAGGGAAAGTGTAATTTAAGTCTAAGGGAGGTTCGTTAATGCTATTTTATTATTTTTAAGTTTTACTTACTATCTATATATAAGTTTTTCAAAAAATTATTGAGTCAAGAAGAGGACTATGATCAAAATTTGTTATTGACTAACCAAACTTTAGCACCATTCTTAGAAGGTTGTTTCAAGAGATTACTAGAGATACCAAAGTGAATCATCATGCCACTATATCACACTTGCTTAGAAAGTTTGAAGGAACCAAAGCTGATTTCCAGCACTAATCCTGGCATTATTTGCTTGCTTTGGGATTTGGTATACATTAGATCAGATTCCCTATGCAAGTCTGGAATGTAAAAGTCTGTGTGCTTCTGATTCCCCTCTCTCTCTCCCCTTCAGATTGAAAAAAAGGACTCAAACAGGATCTGGTGGCTATAACCATTAAAGCTTGATTCATATGATCCTAGAAAGAGATAAAAGTCAAAAAGAAGTGAATATAATCTGGTGGCAAAAACCATTAGGGCTTGATTCATGGAAACTAGTCCAAATATCTGAGTCAATTAGAAAAATGATACCCTAAAAAGAAGGGAGACATTGAATGAGAAGAAGTGAGAAGAGAGAGAGAGGACAGGAATCAAAGAAGACTACATGTGTGTTCAGATACGTGCAGAGCTAAGAGTCATATATCCTTTGATCGATACTCCCAAGGTAAAGCATGCACATTTATTTTATGCAAAGAAATGAAATCAGTAGACGGTGAGTCAGACTAGTATTCGCAAAGTTGTTGGTAGAATGGATTTGGTTTCTATACTAGGATATGGTATATAAAGTTTCTCTGTGATTGATTTGATAAGATGTGGCTGCAACAAAGTAAAGGTGACAGTTATACTTAGATATTATGTTAGTTTTCGCTTTTCAAAACCTCTTTCACAGGCTTGTTTGCTTGAGGACAAGCAAAAGTTTATGTCTGGGAGAGTTGATATAGCCTATTTATTACCAGTTTCAGGCCATGTTATAGGCTCTATTTAGGGTCTATTATGTGTGTCTAGGCTATGTTTTAAGGTCTTTATAGGTCAAGGTATGTTTTGGAAATATATGAAGATACTTGGAGCTTTTGGAGCATTTAGAGGAGAATAATCCGTAGCTGATCATTTAGAGAGTCGAAGTACAAGACTGTTATCGATCGACGACACTATCTTGACGTCGACCGATGTTACATGACCAAGACCGATCGATGTTGAAAACTTGACATCAATCGATTACCAATTCACAAACAGCCGATTTCAAGCCCAAGTTAGAGACAAGACACAAGATTACTAAAATTACCCTTGACGTCTTTTGACCTAGATTTTAGGGTTTTATATTTATACTTTATGTATTACACCAGTAAAAAGAGACGTACAGTGCGAGGTTCTAGAGTTTTTAGTATTATATTAGGGGAGAAGATTCATAACTCCTTAGGGAGATTTGTATTGGAACCCCAGTATTTTATCTATGCATTATATTTCAGATTATTATTCTTACTTTATTATGTCTCAGTAGTTACCAACTAGATTTAGGGTTGAATGATAACAATCATGGATTAGCCAAAAAGTAGGATTGCTAGGTTAAGTTAATATCCATCAATAGAGTCGTGATTAATGCTTGAATTCTAGAGTAGCTAACTAGGATCTCGAAAGTAGGACATGGACGACTACGAGAGTAGGTTTTGTGCCTGAATATACTCCATTGGACTAGGTTGTTAGGTTTATGCGAGAGCTGGTATAATTAGCTTCGTGAACATATTAAATTTTGTTCACACTTCCTTCTGAATTTACCGTCGATTGACACCAGGCCTTAGCCGTCGATCGATGGTCTTTCCTTTTGCTTGCATACGAGAGTTGGAGTTAAAAGGGTCAAAATAGTTAATATTTGAGTTCTATAATATTTACATATCCGTGTTCCTTATTCCCTATAATCCATTGAGCTTGAAACCCTAGATCTAGCATATTTACATATATATCTAGTTAGTTCATTAGCATATTTTCATATTTACATTATTACCATAATTCCAAATTTATATTATTACCATATTTCTATATTGCATCTACACCTTCCAATAAAGAATATTTCCTTAGACTGATTACTTTTTACCAATATATATAATCACCTGACTTAACCATTAGAAATAAAAAATTTATTATGTGCCATTGTTCTCTGTGGATTCGATCCCTAAGCACTACACATGATCTCTCTTGGCTAAAGTATTTTTTGTGTTTTAGGACTAAGGGTTAATTTTGTAGTTAATTTTTTAGGATATTTATACTCTGCTAGAACAATAAACACACCCATTTTATCCACCAAGCTAATTAGACCGGCTCTTGCATGCGCCTAACAACCTAGTTCAATGGAGTCTATTCTGGCATATAACCTACTCTCGTAGTCGTCTATGTCCTACTTTCGAGATCCTATTTAGCTACTCTAGAATGAAAGCATGAAGCACAACTCAATTGATGGATATTAACTTAACCTAGCAATCCTACTTTTGGGTTAATCCATGATTGCTATCATTCAACCCTAAATCTAGTTGATAACTACTCAGACATAATGAAAGAAAGAACAATAGTCTGAATTAATGCATAGATAAAATATTGGGTTGCCAATAAAAATCTCTCTAAGGAGTTATGAATCTTCTCCCCTAAAAATCCAATAAAATCTCTCTAAGGAGTTATGAATCTTCTCCCCTAAAAATCCAAAAACTATAATAGAAAACTAAACTCTCAAGAACATTCTCTCTCTTCTTTCTGCCTTCGACAATGGCATAGATAATATATTTAGGCTAATACTCGTCCAGGGGTAATCTTGTGTCTTGTCTTGGGCTTGAAGCCGGTTGTGTCTGTGATTGGGCCATCAACCAATGGCAAGTGTGCAACATCGATCAACCTTGGTCTTGTAGCATCTGTCGACGCCAAGGTAGTTTCGTCGATCGACGATTGTCTTGTACTTCTACTATATGATCAGCTACAAATTATTCTCTTCTAAATACTCATAAAGCTCCAAGTATCTCCATATATCTACAAAAAATAATTGGACCTGTAAAGACTCTAAAATATAGTCTAGACACACATAATCAACCCTAAATAGAGCCTATAATATCACCTAAAACTGGTAATAAATAGGCTATTTCAACACTTCAAGCTCAGACCATGCTTCCATTGAGATTGAAGGCATATTTGGTGGTTTATCGCTCTCTCCTTCTCTCTCTCTCTCTCTCTCTCTCTCTCTCTCTCTCTCTCTCTCTCTCTCTCTCTCTCTCTCTCTCTCTCTCTCTCTCTCTCTCTCTTTCTCTCTCTCTCTATGAATCTGATTTTTTTATGTCCCTAATAAAGTGGTGGTGGTGACAGAGCTTTGGTCATGAAAATAGAAGGCTTTGTGAGTAATGGAGGCGTTTGTGAGCAAAGTGGTGGCCATGAGCAAAGGTGGCAGTGGCGTCGTGAGCGGGAGGCAGCGGTGGTCGTGAGCGGAGAAGACACACCAGAGGCCTAGGAGCTTGATGGATGGAGGCGGCTTAGGTTTAGTTTTTGATTAATTAGGTTTGGGTTTAATATGTTTCAATTAGTTTTTAGTTTAATTATTTTATGGTTTAATGTCTAAACTGATAATAATTGTAAACCAGTATTAATTAATAAATAAAATTTAAAATGGTAATTATTAATTTATTTTTATTTTAAATTATAATGCTGATTATTTACAAACTATGAAAACACGCTACCATATAGGTTATATCCAATATCACATATATTATGAAAATAGCGTTATATATGTCATTATCTAATATTTTACACCACTAAAACCAAGCCATGAAAAAATAAATCACAACACGGATCAAATGCTATAAAATACTATCATGTAGCACACAATTAATGCTATAATATGTCAATATATCCTAGCATATAAGAAAACGCTGCGATAGAGGGGGGGGGGGGTGTTATATTATAGTTGCGGCTAATATAGAGTTCATGGAAACGCAACGAAAACCATATGGTAGATTTTTCGTTGTGCTACTAATGCCGATATTTCTTGTAGTGACGCATTCCTGCATAAATTATTTGATGATTAAAGATCTGAAAACTTGAGGAACAAGATCTCCATTGTTGGGGTCAAAATCGGTCACAAAGAATCAACGACTCAAGTCCCCGGAAAATGTTTCTTCTGAGATTTTGGCTCACAAAAGTTTTCAAGGAACGATCAAGCCGCAAGGAGCAAGTCATCATACGAAGAGTCCCACACATAACGTACGGGTTGCCACATGACGATCCCCAAACACAATGTACGGGTCGCCAAATGGCGACCCACTCTCATAGAACACAGGTCGCCATATGATGACCTGCACCCAGTAAGCACGGGTCACCATATGGCGACATGCATTAGGGAAGCAAGGGTCTCCATATGGCGACCTGCACCCAGAAAGCACGGGTCGCCATATGGTGACCTGCACTGGGGAAGCACATGTCACCATTTGACAACCTGCACCATGCAAGCACGGGTCGCCATATGGGGAACTGAACCCTGCAAGAACGGCTCGCAATATTGCGACCTGAACTCAGCAAGAATGGGTCACCATATGGCGTTCTGCACCCGCAAAGCACGGGTCGCCATATGGTGACATTCACCCGCAAAGCACGAGTGCCATATGGCGACCAGCACCCGTAAAGCACGGGCCGCCATATGGCGACATGCACCCACAAGGACGGGTCGCCATATGGCGACCTACACACACAAGGCATGGGTCGCATATGGCGACTTACACACACAACGCATGGGTCGCCATATGGCGACCTGCCCATCAAGGTTACGGGTCCCCATATGACGACCTGAACCAGTACGAACCAGGTCGCCATATGGCGACCTGTTAAGTGAGGTACATATTTGGGGTAAAAGGATTAACGAATGGGAGAAGAATGGTTGGGACAGTAAAATGGTAAGAAGATCATCCAGATAAAGAGAAGAGTTACCATGCGCCTATCCTTGGGCATTTACCCTTATCCATCCATGGGAAAGGAAGAAGGGATAAGCCTTGACAGGCTGGAACAGCTGGAAAGTAACCAACATCCAGTCAAAGATGATGGATACCACTTGAATGGCTCTCCTTCCCCTTGATTCAAATTAGGCGCTCCCCTACTCATCCTAGACCACATGATCCATCATTTATTTCTGAAAACCCATGTAACCTCTACTCTATATATTTGTAATCTAATCTTAATGAATAAAGTAGACAGTTCATAATCCTCTCTTAGACTCTTAAACATGATTACATTTTAGACTTGTTCTTTTGTTAAACCTTCTTCCTAATCTCTAGACTATCATCAAACCTAAGATTATCCAAAACATTTTATGGTATCAGAGACAGGTTACTCAAAATATGGGGTTGATTCACGCCAATACTCAAGACTTTTAGATCTCATACTTTGTTCAAGACAATCAAGATGGAAAACAACAAGGCTGTGTTTCCGTTTACACTCAAGGGAGGAAACTACCTCCTATGGTCTCGGTTGGTGAATACCGCTATGGAAAGTAAGGGTTTATGGGGACATATCAAGTCTGGTGAAGCTACAAAACTCATTACTGAGGATGAAAATGATGAGGAGGATCTCACAAGCGAGGAGGACAAGTGGTTGCAAGAAGAAATGCTGGTTATGTATATTCTCCAAAGCTCGTTGGATCCCTCAATATTGGAGGCATATAGCTACTGTGAGAAGGCAAAAGACCTTTGGGATACACTCAAGAAGGTGTATGGGAACATCTCAAACCTGAGTAGGGTGTTTGAGGTGAAGAGGACATCAACGCTCTGGTTCAAGAGGACATGGAGTTTACAAGGTACTTGGGAAAGTTTAGAGCTTTATGGTCAGAGCTGGAGATGTTGAGGCCAAACAATACTGACCAAGATTAGCTGAATGAGAGAATAGAGCAAGATAAGGTCTATGGACTCTTGATGATCCTAAATCCCACTTACAATGATCTGATCAAGTACATACTTAGGGCTGGAAAACTTCCGAATCTAGAGGATGTATGCGCCCAAATTCAGGAGCAAGGGTCACTTGGACTCTTTGGCGGTAAAGGAGAGCTCTCTCTAGCCAATCAAGTTGAAGTTCACAAACAGATTCATGCACAACTGGTTTGAAGAAAGGAAGTTCAATGGGACGTGTTATTATTGCAAGAGGCATGGGCACAAGAAGAGCCAGTGTTGGATATTACACCCACACTTGAAGCCGGCTAAGTTCATGAAGGACAAGGATACAAGAGCTCACCTCTCCTATGGAACCAGTGAGAAACATAGGACAAGTTCTGCTGGGACAAGTGCTGCAGGTACCTCAAAGCGGATCAATGAAGAAGATGGATGAGAGATGGTGGCCATGTCAACAGAAACCACTCAACCAAGTAACCGGAGGTTTAATGAAAATGACTTGACAAGGAGATCAGACATTGATGCTCTAATCAAGATATTCAAGGATAATGGTAACACCCTTGGGTATTCTTTTGATACATCCTTAGTTAGAACTAGTAGTATTGATCACTCTAGGGCTGAGTATGACCCAAATAATCATCTAGATCAGTCTAGGATTACATAGGAACCATCTAGAAGTTGTCATTCATATAATGCTTGAAATATGTCTAAACCTTTGATAATTGACTCTTGTGCATCCCATCATATGATTACTGATCCTAGACTTATTAAAGATATTGAACCTTCTCATGGTCATGTATTGATAGCTAATGGTGAGAAGGTCCCAATTAAGGGAATAGGTAATCTAAAATTGTTTTGTAAAGAATCTAGAGCCTTCTACAAGCCTAACTTCACTTCAAACTTGTTATCCGTGTAAAAGTGTACTTCTGACTTACAATGAAATGTGATTATTAGCCCTAATGATGTGAATTTTCGGGATATTGAGAGCAAGAGACTAATTGGGAAAGGAGTAACCAAGGGAGACTTGTATATCCTAGAAGATCTTACTCATGTTCCTGATTATGTCTACTCGTTTACTTATGCTTCTATGTTGAATAATGATGCCTTGTGGCATGCTAGACTAGGTCATCCTCACGTTAGAGGTTTGAACTTGATGTTTCCAGGTGTGGTGTTTAAAAATAAAGAGTGTGAAGCTTGCATTTTAGGCAAGCATTGTAAGACTATTTTTCCAACATATAGTACTACTTATGATAAATGCTTTGATTTAGTTCATTCAGATGTGTAGACTGCACCTTGCTTCTCTAGGATATTATAAGTACTTTGTGACATTCATTGATGAAAAATCTAAATACACCTGTATAACTTTGATGCCATCTAAGGATAGGGTTCTTGATGCATTTTAGAGTTTTCAAACTTATGTGACTAATCATTACGATGCTAAGCTTAAAATTTTTAGATCAGATAATGGTGGGGAGTATACAAGCCATGATTTCAAACAACACCTTGCTCAACATGGAATCTTATATCAAACAAGTTGCCCTTACACTCCTCAACAAAATGATATGGCCAAGAGGAAAAATAGGCACCTTATAGAGGTGGCACGGTCAATGATGTTCCACTCCAATGTCCCAAAACTTTTCTGGAGTGATGCAGTGGCATCTGCATGCTACTTGATCAACCGTATCCCCTCTAAGGTTATTCAAGACCTATCTCCATTTGAGGTCTTAGACAAATACAAGCCTCCATTAGATTATATCTGGGTGTTTGGGTGCCATTGCTTTGTGCTAGTCCCTGGTGAACTACTGAACAAGCTTGAATCCATGAGTGTCAAGGCTATGTTTATTGGTTATTCAACTACGCAGAAAGGATATAAATGCTATGATCCAGTGAGTAGAAGGGTGTTAGTTTCAAGAGAGCTGAAGTTTGTGGAAACAAAAGGTTACTATGAAGAAAATAAGTGGATAGACTTGGAAGAGTTATCCCAAGAATCAGATAGAGAAACTAATCTGAGAATGATCCTAGAAGGAATTGGCATTGGTGTTACTGAAGAACCAAAGAATGAACCTCCAAGATGAACGGGTGCAGCACAATCACCCCACCTCGACCATGAGGGGGGGGAATGAACATAGACCGAGTCAGGTGGACCTTCATGATCAAGGTGAAGGTGAAAAACAACAAGAAGAATTTGAGGAAGAGGCTGGAAATGATTCTTGGGAAAAATAAAAAGATCTAGATGAGTCGGGTGAACCAAATCGACCAAATCGACCAGGACAGCCAGGTGAACCAAATCGACCAGATTGACCAATGCAACCGGGTAGACCAAATAGACCAAGGCCGGGCAAACTATATGGACCAACGAAATGGATTCTTCCCACATGAGGCACTCTAACTGAGAAAATATGGGGTTGTTGAACATGTGGATGATCAGGGACAGGAAGAGGAGCAACATGGTTTGAGAAGAAGTGCAAGGTTGAGGAAGCGACCGACAAACTCATTGGGTGCAAGGACTTACTACAATGCACAAGCTATGGAACACCCTTCTCAAGTTGTGTGTTCACTTGCTATGTACCCTGAAGAGCATTGTGCCTTCATGACCAGTCTAGATGAAAATGCCATTCCTAGATCATATGAAGAACCTATGATGGATAAGGCATGGAAAAATCAGTAGGGGATGAAGCTAATGCAATGATCAAGAATGACACTTGGTATGAGAGTGAGTTACCAAGAGGAAAAAAGGCTGTGTCAAGTAGATGGATCTTCACAATCAAATACGTTGCAAATGAGAAGATGGATATGAGGAAAACAAGACTGGTTGCAAGAGGATTCACTCAAACGTATGGAGAAAACTACATTGACACTTTTGCACTAGTGGCTAAACTTCACACAATAAGAATAGTTTGTCCTTGGCAGTGAACCTGGAATGGGGTCTTTGGCAGATGGATGTGAAGAAAGCATTCTTTAAGGAGAGCTTGAAGATGAAGTTTACATGTATCCTCCACCTGGTTTGGAGAAATTGGTCAAGAACGGAAATGTGTTTAGACTAAAGAAGGCAATCTATAGCCTTAAACAGTCACCAAGAGCTTGGTACAATAAATTAAGCACGACTTTGAATGGTAAAGGGTTTAGGAAATCTGAACTGGATCACACTCTCTTCACTCTCACAACTCCCTCAAGTATTGTTGTCCTCCTCGTGTATGTTGATGATATTATTATGATGACCAAAATGGTATCAACTCGACCAAGGAGTTTCGGAAGTCAGTATTGAAATCAAAGACTTGGGAGAGATGAAATACTTTCTTGGAATTGAGATATGTAGATCCAAGGAAGGATTGTTCATGTCCCAAATAAATTTACACAATTAACCTTTTGAAAGATGCAGGGAAAGATGGAGGAAAGACAGCCAATATGCCCCTGGAAGATGGATATAAGGTCCCACATGAGGGGGATGGGATATTGAAGACAGCAAGTCATTCCATGACCCTAAGCTCTATAGGAAGCTTGTTGGTAAGTTAATATACTTGATTATTACACAACCTAATATATGTTTTGTTGTGAATCAGGTGAGCCAACATATGCAGCTCCCAAGGAGCATCATTGGCGCATGGTGGAAAGGATCGTGATGTATCTAAACTTATCTCCAGATCAAGGGATCTGGGATGGGGTGCAATGGGAACACTGAAGTTGTTGGTTACTATGATGCGAACTGGGCTGGTGATAGGGCTGATAGGAAATCTACTACTGGCTATTGTACCTTCATTGGTGGAAACCTGGTTACATAGAAGAGCAAGAAGAACAAGTGGTCTCATGTTCTAGTGGCAGAAGCCGAGTATAGAGCAATGTGGAAGTTGACAAACGAGTTGGTTTTTGTCAAGGGGATACTGAAGCACGTTGAGATCGATCAAGACACCCCTATGGTGATGCATCGTGACAACCAAGCTTCCATACACATTGCTTCCACTTGGTGTTCCATGAGAGGACTAAACATATTGAGGTTGATTTCCATAAGGTAAGACAGATGATTGTACAAGGAGTCACACTGCCGTGCTACACTAGAAGTGAGAATCAGCTAGCTAATGTGTTTACCAAGGCTGCAAGACTGAATACAATGGAGTCCATCCACATCAGGTTGGGACTCATTGATCTCATTAAGCTTAACTAATACCCTCACTATGGGGTCTTTACTCTTTTTACCTCATCAAGGTTTTATCCCAATAGGTTTTCCTAGATGAGGTTTTTAATGAGGGACATCTCATTGCATTCCAACCTTGACTTGTTCCACATGGTCAAGCTTGAGGGGGAGTGTTAAGTTGAGGTACATATTTGGGGTAAAGGGATTAAGGAATGGGAGAAGAATGGTTGGGACAGTAAAATGGTAAGATCATCCGGGTGAAGAGAAGAGTTACCATGCGCCTATCCTTTGGTGTTTACCGGTAAATCGGCCAATTCCTACGTCAACAGAGGCTATAGTCCCGATCAATTTATAAACATGTCACCTGTGCGAAAACATACATCAACCAATACAAAATTCATTTTCCATACATAAACCTTCAAAATTTGGTTTTAACATACATTGACTTAATTTCCGTTAGTCAAACGTTACAAATATGAGTTCTCATTAACCCGGTAACATTTCCAACTAATATGAAGCTTTACATATAAGATTTAGATTTTAAAAGTATTTTATTTTAACTATTAATATTTTTATTTTAGTTATTTTTCAAATATTTAGATAAATATGATGGAGTTTGGCTAAATTTGATGCGAGTTGGGTATTTCTTGTCTTTTTTGTATCCTAAATACCCGAACCTGACCCTAGACACAAACATGGCCTCTAGTGATGTAGGAAATGACCGATTTTTTGTTATCGGGTTAAAGACAACTCATATTTTGTAACGTTTGACTAACGGAAATTAAGTCAATGTATGTTAAAACCAAATTTTGAAAGTTCATGTAGGAACAATAATTAAAGTAAGAACAGTAGTCTGAATATAATGCATAGATATAATATTGGGATTCCAATACAAATCTCCCTAAGGAGTTATGAATCTTCTTCCCCAGAAACCATAAAACTACAATAGAAAAGTAAACTCTCTTTTCTCAACTCTCTCCAACTCTCCACACTCTCCTCTGTGTGATACATAAGCATAAATATAAAACCCTGAAATCTAAGTCAACTCGTCAAGGGTATCTTCATCACTTTTCTTTAACTTAGGCTTGAGATCGGCTGTATGTGGATTGGTTATTGATCGATGGAAAATATGCAGCATCAATCAATCTTGGTCTTGTACCATCGGTCGACGCCAAGATAGTGTCGTCGATCGACGCCAAGATAGTGTTGTTGATCGACGACTGTCTTGAACTTCGACTCTCTCAATGACCAGCTACGGATTCTTCTCCTCTAAATGTTCCAAAAGCTCCAAGTATCTCCATATATCTCCAAGACGTAGTTGGACCTGTAAAGACCTTAAAACATAGCTAGACACACATAATAGACCCTGAATAGAGCCTATAACATGGCCTAAGACTGGTAATAAATAGGCTATATCAAACCACTCAGCCACAGACTTTAGACGTTTCTGAAAGAGATTATCCAAAATCGTCATCCCAAGCAACGGCTCCAAACGAAGAAAGCAAGAAGGCGTCCGAGCCTGATGCAACAACCCAATCGGAGGAGATAATCCCGGAAGAAGTCGTTGATCCTGCCACAGTCCCCGCGACTAAGGTGGTCGACACAACTGCGGTCGAGTAAAAACCCTTGTCGCCAAAAACCGAACTACGAGATGGCTTGATCCTTGAAAGGAGTACATAGGCAGCTTGTCTAATGACAAGTTCAGCTATCCCCCTCTCTAAAAGGGGGGGGGGGGGAGTGCGTATACGTATACTCGTATACTCCCACATTTTAAAATATTCACCTTGTACTCAATATTTTTTTTAAAAAAAAATCCGAATAATAAGAAAACGCAAATCTTGCAAGTCTCTTTAGTCACATGAACATCTAAAGTCATTCCAAACCATTCAAGTCCAAACTGAACTTATTCAGTGCGGACACTTCTTCATAAACACCTTTTGGTGGAAAACCATCGACCAAAATTTGAGGCCCCATCCTCGAAGAGGTCGAACATCAGTTCACGCTCAAAATCATCCCCTTACACACCATGTACTTTCGGAACACAATGCGAGACGTCGCATAAAATCTCCAAAAATATATTCTAAAAACTCAAAAACAGTCCTCCGTCTGCGAGTATAATCATAAACGAGCACTCGCTCTTACATCTCACTCATCGATTGGCCCCGACGAGTACATTAGCCATCTTAAACAAACGCACCTAAACTTTCTCACGAATGGTTCTCATACATCCGACTAGGATAATTGCGAACCAAAAATCCAAAATTTTTGTCAACACTTCCAAAAGACTTAAAAATTGTGCTTGGAGAGATGCTTGATTTTGACAATACAAGTCGTATAAAACCATGAACATATCGCGGACTTTAAAGCGGTACGTAATCAAGTTGAAATTGCAACACACAAAACGAAAGCCGATTAGTCATCGAACAGCCTTAACCGAGAGTAAACCAGGTCTTGCCCTACACCCAACACACTGGTCTCTATTGTCTCAAGGCAAGAATATCGAAAGATACGAGATCCTGAAGGCATGCCTCTTCGTTCACATCTAAATGCTCACGGAACTTTTTCGCACATCTTGAACGAGCGACGAATAGAACGATCTAGAAAGAAGAGTTAGGTTATGAGAAGACAACTCAAAATCTTTCCTCTACACGCAACTACTCGACACAATCTTAAAATCTTAAATCCTTACAATATAAATACATTTCAAAGCCATCTAAGGAAGGGATTCAAAGCCACATACGGCCAGTCCCGATAATAAAAACAGCCACATAAGGCCTAAGAATAAACATAAGAACAGCCACACACAGCCCAACACACCTAAGCATTCAACGGCCACGCATAGCCACAAATAGATTATAAACTATAGAATATAATCTAGATTCTTCAAGGGTCCAATTAGAAGTTTCCCCGACAACGAACGACCAAACGTTCCCGCGGATTAATTCACCTCGACCCACTCGTCGGCAACCTCCATTGCGGTCTCCTCTATATCGGGAGAAACTGGGACGGGATCCCAGCATCCCAACACCTTCTCCTATAGGAAGGGACCAGAGTCTCGAAACCTCTACACTCATCCATGTAGCCGGTCATCGTGTCCATCTCGGTTGGGAAAACGTAGTCTCTGGCTGTTGTTTGCGACAAGGCACGAACGGCTCCAAGACACTCTGGAAATCGCCCACAAGCTCTTGGGATCTCCTAAGCTTCCCAAACTGATACGTCCTAGATTCGGACAGAATCACTCAATCGGACTAAGATGGATATGAACTCCAAAAGGAGAACTGGATGGGATGAATGGTAACACAAAGGGTTTGCGGAAGGCCCAATGATACCACAAGACTTCAATCGTTGCCGGATGTGACGCACCGGTCCAACAAAAGAAGGATCGAAACTTGGAGATAACCTCACCAAGAAACTAAGAAATGTTCTAAGCAAAGAACAAATAGATAAACTCATAAAAAGGGGAAAACAATCTGATTTATTTCGTGGCTTGTGATTACATATTTATACTACTTGTGGTCAAAGAAAGACTAAGAGTTTTTGTGGAAAACTAGAAACTTAGAAACACAAACAAAGACTAAGACTTTTGACTATAAATAAGTATGTTGTTGAATGCCTCTTGATATAGCCACGACCAGGACTTTGAAAGGTGAAGAATATGCTCCTGATATGGGCCAAGACATGTCCACTTGAGGCCTGGTCGAAATCCATCTTTTGCCTTAGCCAAAATTTGATCGGTTTCTCCATTTGGCCCAAACAAGTCTATTTTTGAATCTTTTGAAAACCATCAAGCCAAAGGATTTCTTGGACATTTAGAACATGAATAATCACCTTTGGAATTATTGAATTGGTCCTTGGTTCATCAGAAATAAGGTTAGCCAATTCCAGCTTCTTGGGTGGTCGAACCAGCTTGGAAGATCGAACTAGCTCGCTCAGCTCATCCAAGTGAGTGTCAATCCAGCTCAGCTCGCCTAGAATAATATCAGTCCAACTCACTTGAGTATTAAGCTCTTACAATATAGTTTCCATTAGCTCATTCAGCTCCAAGCCAGTGTCGGTCAGCTCACCTGAATGCGCACATGTCTGAATTCGCGAGAACTGAAGATCACCTGGTTTGTAAATGGCATAACTCCCACATATGAACTCCGTTTATTCTAATTCTTCTTCAAGGAGCTCCATAATTGAGTTGAGAACATTCTCCAAGTGATTTCATGCGTACAAGCCTCGTGATTTGGAAAATATGAGTCAAACAATGAAAATATATAATTACTGCTTTCCATGATATCTTTAAGGTTAATTGATCGTTGCTTCCACTTAGTAAATCCTTCCTTTTCCAAGTTAGATCCTGGCTAAATCATGGTATGATCAGCATGATCTGATTGTAAAACCTCGGTTGAGTCGAGCTGGTCGACAAGATCGCCATCTTGAGCCGTGTCCATGATCCAAGCAGGGTCGGTGCTCGAACCGGGGCGCATCATTCCCTCCCTCTTCAAAAGGATTTGACCTCAAATCCATTTTACCTAAAACAAAAGAAAATGAATCAGACAAAAAGAATTTTGAAAACAAGTAAAATTCAATGAAGGATAAATTTGGAGAGAAACTTTCTTGGAGTTTTGAACTTATTTCCCTCAAGTATTTCCAGTTCCATGTTCCAAGAACACAAGTGTGGTGTCGTTCTCCTCTGCTTCTTCCATCTGAAACTGATCCTTTATATCCTGCACTTTCAAAACAACTAAAGAAACCACATCAAATCTGCGAAAGAAATAAACAAAGGGTTTCTCTATCCTTAAGACATCAAAAACAAGATCCAAGCTCTTAGGATAATCATCAAGCACGTTGGCAAGCATCAAGCAAGTAAACCGATCACCAAAAAGTGGTTTATCAAGTTCAAAAATTTGGCCAAGGTGTCAAACTGATAGGAAAAGCAAGAGATAATGCCAAATTTAAAAGATTTTCTTCATGAACGAAATCAAAATGATCTTTTGGTCTAAGCAATTTTGGTTAATGCTTGTTCCTACGCCAAATCTCTTTCAAAGCACAACTCAATGAAAACAATTCCTGAAAAGGTTTGAGCAAAACGTTTTTCAACCAAGTAAGAATATGTTTTCTCCTTGAAATTCTCGGTTTCAAAACAATTTCATGAAGAGTAGAGAAAATCAACTCATGATCATTACAGTGCTTTTGGTTTAGACAAGAGAATGACTGAGGAAACACCTTTGGTTCATGGAGGATCGGTTTTGGCTCAGGACGCTTCTTTCTTGGGCCTGATTCTCCTTTAGAAATCTTGTACTCGCGGATAGACGGACTGAAGAACCTCTGATTTGGAAAATTCATAACTTCTTCATCTGTGAAGATTTTCATGCGATTCCAGGCCTCAGTAAATCCTTGTTGAGTTGGCGCTCCGGGAAATTTGGATTAAAGACAAAAGACCTTCTGGTGGCCGAGATTACCTTCTTGGAGTGAACCTCTGTCGCTGACATCTCCAAGGTAGCCGGTTTTAACAAAGCTTCTCCAAAACTCATGTTGGGCACGGTCAATGCTTTCATTTCTCAGAGGCTGAACCTGTATTTCCTGGATACTCAAAACCAACAGTAAAATACCAGGATCAAATGTGCAAGACAAATACTTGTTCAAATCATGAATCAAGATATCTTTTCCAAGAACAAGTAGCACACATTTCAGCATGTCAAGATGCACATCAAAATAAACATTACAGACCAGAATTTATCAAGATATGCAACAATAGTATTCATCCCCAAGACGGGCATATCCTGCTCAACATCTGAACACACAAGCTTAAGTTCAGATTGAGAATTAACTATCAAAGACTCAAGATGTTTTTCAAAGAAAGTGTTGTAAACCACAATATCATCAAGGCTCAAAACAACACAATTATCTCGAAATGATCTCATAAAATGCCAAGTCTTATCAGTTTCAAAACACACAAGATCAGGCTGCAAAACAAAATCACAAGAATCAGGATCACAAAAATCATTTTCAGTTCTAAGTGATTCATGTTCCACCAACTTCTTAACCAAAATTTTGTTCAAGGCACAAGAGGATGCAAATAAATCATCAGTGATCAATGCATGTCTAGAAGACTCAGATTAAAACTATTTTCTTTGAAAACAAGCGAATCAAAAGATTTTCTAACACAAAAGTCCGTTTGTTTCAAATCAATCTCAAGAGACTTTTCAAAATGATCAAAGCCTTTGCTATGCTTCAAGAACTGATCAAAGGTCAAAATAATTCCAGAGTTGATGCCTTTATCATTTTGAAAACGTTTATGATCAAGAAGTTCATCAGGTTTTAAGATTTGAAAAGAATTAATCATGTTATCAAAAACAGAATTTGAAACACAAAATTCTTTCATCTTTTCAAGACCAAAACGAGTTATATCATGAGTACTGATCTTGACAAGCATATCAGGCGGAGAATTAATCAAATCAGGTTTCTCACAGTGCTTGTGAAGATCAGGAGGCAAAGGGCTGGGAGATGAAGGAGCAGTAGTTGTGACGGGGTCAAAGCAAAGATGATTGTCCATAGCAATGGATGTGATGCTTGTTGCTTCTTCATCAAAGACTGGATCAGGTTCGTCCTCCATATCAAAGATAGGATCTGGACCATCATCCCAAGATATCCAAGTGCCAAGACATGGGCATTGATGTGGATAGTCCAGTGGCTCTTCCTCAAAAACCTGTGGAGACAAAACAAGACTACTCGGAAGCTCCGGTTGCAAAACAATTAGTTCTACATTAGCTTGCTCATTCTCAAACACAAACTCAGGTTCAAGAGAAGGAAGATCACATTTATCCTCACAAGTGATCAAGCTTTCAATTAGCTCTTCCTCATATTCATCAAAGGTAGGTAAAGAATCTGAAAAAAATTTTAAACTCTTCAAAAATGTTTTTAGATTTATCTTTGGCTTTCTTGCTGATGAACAAGGATGGCTCAGCTACTGGAGCATGTGTGGAAGTGCTCTTCTTTTGGCTCTTGTTGACGTCCTTGAGGGCTTTGTCCACTTCCTTCACAAAGTTTTCACAAAATTGTTGGACATCAAACTGAAAAGGTTGCCTCTTTGGATCAGCCACATCTCTGCTTGTTTTTCTCCTTATAGGTGGTTGTTCCTGCACACTAACAAACTCATCAAAATAATTCAAGGGATATTTAAAAGGGGTTTGAGATTTAGAATTTCGTTGGGGCTTCTCCTTGTTACTCTCCTTGAGAAGACCAAACATCATAACCTGAAAATCTCAACACCAAAAGTTAGGAAATAAATCCTCACACTCTCAATGTGTTTTATCCTCACCCACACACGTGTTTCACTCTGATTTTTAAGGTAATCACTCAAGTTTCTTCTCAAAGTTCTAAGAAAGACAATCCAAGTTTCCAATGAGTTTCCCAAGCAAACAAATAATGAGATGAGATAGAAAGATAAGAAAATTTAGATTTGGAATCTACTTTAACCTCCTCAATGGCCGGATTTCTCCTCGGCCAGCAGACTTTCTCTTCCACCACCAAACCAAAAATCAAATTTTTCGAAATCTTTGAAACTTTTTTTTCGATCTTTTCTTTTCTTTTTCTTTTCTTTTTATTTATTTTTATATAGTGGATGGTAATGAGGGGCTCAGATTAAATATAGAAAGAAGAAGAAGTGTTTGAAGAAATTTAAATGGAAGATGAGAAGATGAAAGATAGTACCGGTTGAGTGGCTCTGATACCACTTGATACGTCCTAGATTCGGACATGATCACTCAATCGGACTAAGATGGATATGAACTCCAAAAGGAGAACTGGATGGGATGAATGGTGACACAAAGGGTTGCGGAAGGCCCAATGATACTACCAGACTTCAATCGTTGCCGGATGTGACGCACCGGTCCAATAAAAGAAGGATCGAAACTTGGAGATAACCTCACCAAGATACTAAGAAATGTTCTAAGCAAAGAACAAAGAGATAAACTCATAAAAAGGGGAAAACAATCTGATTTATTTCGTGGCTTGTGATTACATATTTATACTACTTCTGGTCAAAGAAAGACTAAGAGTTTTTGTGGAAAACTAGAAACTTAGAAAACACAAACAAAGACTAAGACTTTTGACTAGAAATAAGTATGTTGTTGAATGCCTCTTGATATAGCCACGACCAGGACTTTGAAAGGTTAAGAATATGCTCATGATATGGGCCAAGACATTTTCACTTGAGGCCTGGTCAAAATCCATCTTTTGCCTTAGCCAAAATTTGATCGGTTTCTCCATTGCCCAAACAAGTCTATTTTTGAATCTTTTTGAAAACCATCAAGCCAAAGGATTTCTTGGACATTTAGAACATGAATAATAACCATTGGAATTATTGAATTGGTCGTTGGTTCATCAGAAATAAGGTTAGCCAATTCCAGCTTCTTGGGTGGTCGAACCAGCTTGGAAGATCGAACTAGCTCGCTCAGCTCGTCCAAGTGAGTGTCAATCCAGCTCAGCTCGCCTAGAATAATGTCAGTCCAACTCACTTGAGTTTTAAGCTCTTCCAATATAGTTTCCATTAGCTCATCCAGCTCCAAGGCAGTGTCGGTCCAGCTCACCTGAATGCGCACATGTCTGAATTCGCAAGAACTGAAGATCACCTGGTTTGTAAATGGCATAACTCCCACATATGAACTCCGTTTGATCTGATTCTTCTTGAAGGAGCTCCATAATTGAGTTGAGAACATTCTCCAATTGATTTCATGCGTAGAAGCCTCATGATTTGGAAAATATGAGTAAAAAAATGAACATATATCATTACTGCTTTCCATGATATCTTTAAGGTTAATTGATCGTTGCTTCCACTTAGTAAATCCTTCCTTTTCCAAGTTAGATCCTGGCTCAATCATGGTATGATCAGCATGATCTGATGGTAAAACCTCGGTTGAGTCGAGCTGGTCAACAAAATCGCCATCTTGAGCTGTGTCCATGATCCAAGCAGGTCGGTGCTCGAACCGGGGCGCATCACAAACCCGGTCTGAACTGACAGCACGACCCTCGATCACCACAGCAACCTAACATTTCCCTCGCCTCTTCGCAAAACGAAGAGACTTAGCATGCCTTCTCTCCATCCGTTGGTCTCGGAGCTCACGGGCAGAATCCTGTTCTCGGAGAAGAGCAACCTCATTCTCCGCTCTCTCAGCCTTAAAATGGCATAATCGCGCCTCCTGGTAGCTCGCCTCAAGGGCGGATTTGAATGCAAGCCATCCATGTATAGGTTGCAAGCTAAGGAAACTTGCCCCAAAAAAAATATACATATAGTTTAACAAGCAAAGTTTAAGTTACTAACCGTGTTGACCATCCTAGAACCCTCCGCAAAAGCTTTCGACCTCTCCTGACCATCCACGGTAGGAGGAAGGTCAGAATTAGACAGAAGGTCCTTAAGAAGGTCGCCAAAGTTACAATCCGACAAGGAAAAATTGCTAGCGCCACTCTCATCACCCGAGACGAAGTTGGAAGGCCATCCAAGCAATGGGAAGTCATCCGAAAGGAATTCAATGTCGCCTAGATCAACCCCTTTGCCCTTGGAGGGCCCTGCATTCCCTTGGGACACCGGAACATCATTCGACACAAACTCGTCCATATCCGATTAAGATCCTTCTTCCACGACCACCCTGGGGAGGGCTCGCGATCGGTGATACTGCAGCGCCTTGCGAACTCGCTTATTAGTGAAAGAAGTCCAAAAGAATGAACCGGTCCAAAGAAGATTCCTCACAGCGACCACGTCATCCGAGAACGTGGTAAGGGGTTGATCTCTGCAAAAACAAAGGACACAAGAGTTAGATATCATCAGAACAAAAACATGTGTATATCCAATCAGTACCATAACGACCCCATTCACTGCAGAAATCAGAAATGCAGCTCTCTTCAACTGACGCTCTATCAATACAGACGAAAAAGAAGCACTTCACCCCTGCATGACCATTCGAGATTGCATCCTTTATGATTGACATATATGTGCAAGGTGTAAAGCGATACAGCCAACCCGTTAGCGCCAGTGGTTTCAGAAGGGCATCAAAATGTTCAACGCTAAGGGATACCTCATGCTCGTAACCCGGACCAGGATTCCGAGGAGGTGCTGAGGACCCGTAAGATTTATCCGCCCGATCGAAAACTTAAAACGGTTCAAGGTCCAAACAGTGCTCTCCATGATTGGAAAGCATAGACGGCAACACAAAATGTGCGCCTCATAACAAGTAAAAATGACCCGCCGGGGGGTCATCGGCCCTTTCGCCCTGTGGTGGAATCCGGAACTCCACGTTTTCCGAAACATGGTCAAACTTCCGAACAGTATCGAGGAATGGATACAAACTCTTGCTCGGAAGGCTTCGGTCCCATCTGCGAGGAGGCCTATTAGGAAACTGAGCTTCAGGTGGGGTAGTCAAACTTTCGCACAAAGCGGCCCAATAGGCCTCAGCCACGTTGGGGTCAACTGAGTGCAGAATAAACTCGGATTTCGGAATGACCTCCTTTTCGTCACGAATATCCTCATGATTAGTATGACGAGGCTTGACTTTCTTGGAACCCCACCTTTTGGGAGACATTTATCTAAGAGTGAAATAAATAAAAAACCAATGGGGAAGAAAGAGAGAGAATAATTCTACCTTGGATAGTTTTCTTTGGGAAAAGTGAGCAAGTAAGAAAAAATTTCAACAATTACACTACCTTATAGGCAAGAATTTTTACTATTCATCCTCAGAATTTCGGCTGATGATTCCGTCTAGTTTGCACAATCAGCTTAACCACACGTTAGATCCTCACGCTAAAATCCCATGGCTAACGAGCTGGGGGGGCTAACTGTTAGGGTCAAAATCGGTCATGGTGAAATCACCGGCCCCAGTCCTCAGAAAATGTTTCTTCCAAGGTTTTGGCTCACGAAAGTTTTCAAGAACGATCAAGCCGCAAGGAGGAAGTCATCATACTGAAAGTCCCACACGTAACGTATGTGTTGCAACATGACGATCCTCGAAGACAACGTACGGGTCGCCATATCTACTCTCACATAACATAGGTCGCCATATGGCGAGCTGAACCCAGTAAGCACGAGTTGCCATATTGCAACCTGCATTCACAAAGCACATGTCGCCATATGGCGATCTGCACCCACCCAGCAAGCATGGGTCACCATATGGCTGCCTTCACTCGGGAAGAACGGGTCACCATATGGCGACCTTCACTCGGGAAGAACGGGTCGCCATATGGCCCCCACCAAGCAAGCACGGGTCGGATATGGCAGCCCCGCCACCGCAAAGCACGGGTCACCATATGGCGACATGCACTTTCAAATTACGGGTCACCATATGGCGACCAGCACACACAAGGGACGAGTCACCATATGACGACCTGCCCATCAAGGTTACGGGTCGCTATATGGCGACCTGAACCCGTACGAATTGGGTCACCATATGGCTACCTAGGCTCCCAGAAGTCCAGGTCACCAATTGGCGACCTTACTTCTCTCAATCAGTATCAAAATAATCTACTCCTTCCCTAATGACCTCCTACTTCGAGATAGGATCTTGCTGCGTCTCACTTTGTCTTGATCGGAGTTCCCATTGAAATTTTACGATAAAAATAAGTAAGACTCGAAAAAAATTCCTAGGTCGCCAAATGCAGCTCCCTGGTCGCCATATGGCGAGGTGGATCAATTCTCTTAACGTCTCTTTTGAAATTTGATAGAAACGATTTTTCGTTTCGTTCCAATCAGGGTTACCATTCGAACTTTACGAGAAAAACTACAGAGACTCGATTTCTCATATAAAGGTTCAAATCAATCGTATGGAAATGGCAACGGTCGACTAAACACCAAAACCGCCAGGATTACACAAAAGTTTGAACTTTCCCTTGAATTGATGTCGTATCGAGAACCCTTTTTTGGAGAAATCATAAAAACGCTTAAGGTCAGAAAAACGGCCTGAGAGACCTAAAACACGGTTAAAGGCCCACTTACAATTTCATTCAAAACTAGGCGCAAAGATGCTATGACGGTATATTTTTGTTTGCAGGAAAAGATAAATGCTAAAGTTTCGAGATAAATGTGAGGACTCGGCAGATAAATGTAAAAATCAGAGGGAAAAAAGGAGTATTCTCAAAGTGATAAACTCGACCACGGGCAGAAAAAAAACACCAACCTTGAAGAGGAATATATACGAGAAGAAAAGACTAGAGATTCAAGACGAATTTTAGAGCATTCACGGCAAGCTTAGAGCAATAGGCATTTACTTTCGTTTTGTAATCGAGCTGCATTTCGATTAGGTTTTTATAGTCAGGTTGCTAGAACTAAGGATCTTGCCAGCAGCTTTTTTAGCCAAGGCTCATTACCTTCTTGTACGAAATCTCTTACACAATTACGGAATAAGAACCTCGTTTCTCTCTTTCTTTTTCAAAATTTTCTTATCATATTTTATCGTCAGTTTTTTTTCCCAAGTTTGTTTGGTTTCGTGGCGTTTGAGCAGATTATCCGGGATCTCCTGGGAAAGTTAGGGTTTCCTGACTTCCTAAGTTTACGGAAATCGACGGTGTGGATTTTGATTCCCACATCCATGTTCGTTCAAGAGCTCCTGGATCAGATTCAACTCATACTTGAGAGACTATCCACACCATGGATTTAACGAGGTACAGGTGCTCGGTACCATCTTCAGAGGTCTCGCCTTGGTTTATCAGATGGATTTAGACATAGATAGTGAGGGGAATTTCAAAAAAAGGAATCCTGAAGAATCTATGAGACTTATTGAAATCTCGGCGTCTAGCAATAGCACCAAGAACACCGATTATGAGAGGAAGATATTGGCTGATATTTTGGATATGGAACAGAATGCTGAGTTTAAGGCCGAAGCTGGAAAGTGTTCATAAACTTCTCAGAAAACAGTTACCTTCGCAGAACATATGGAGATTATATATGTCAACAGTGATTGAGGCAACGAGTAGGATGTGAGCTACATTAGTGATACTGGTTTTCAGAGTCAGAAGTTTGGGAATCAGAGTGGCAACATAAACTTCAATGCCGTTGGCCAAAGAATAATTTCAGAAAAAATAAACCAAAACTCGGTGTAACCAAAAACCCTTGAACAACAACAACAATGGGCTTCACAAAAAATTATGGAAGAATCCTGCTCCATCAATTCAGGAAGGCAATGGAATCCATTATTGATTAGGTTCTTAAAAGACAGCATAGGCAATGGAGTTCAATGGGAATATTGATACTAGGTACACTAATATGAATGACATGTTTGAAGCACTCAGTGCACATGTGAAGAAACTTGAGACTCAAGTGGTTCAGACTATCGATGCTGTAATGAGACAAGAAGCCTTGATTAAAGGTAAAAGTGAGGCTCGACAGAAACACCACGTGAGTGCCATCATAGATATCAATTAATAGCTAATATATGTATACATATCAATTACATTTTCTAATATCTATTTTTTATTGAATGTAAAGAATGGGTAAAATTGGGGGTTAGTTTGACCAAAAAGCTTTTGGTTATTAATAATTGGAAAAACAAATATGTATATAATTATTACGTTTGTTGCATATTGAAGATTTCCCAAATGGTATTTTTTTGTGTTGTAGGTATATAAATATGAAATCAACTCTATAATAATATGCATAATTATATCTACCTCCATGTTGAGTTACTATTATACTACCACGTTCTTTGGAAACTCTGATTTACCGGAGGTTCATAAATTATGGTCAAGGTAAGTTATATATTTTCAATAATATTAAATATTAAATTTTACATAATAATAATTATGTGACATTATGTTCATGATTAATAATGCAAGCCCTTTGGAGTATTATTCAGGAGGCTCGAGTAATGGTCGTGGTCTTAACTAGATTGTGTGGGAGTTGTTATTATCGCAGTATCTTTTTTTGTGTATTTTCAATTTTATATTTCATTCTTTTTAATTTAAATTATTTTTCTACAATAAATAATTATTCTTTTTATTGAACATATTTAATGATTTAATCATAAATTTGCTATAATATTTATTACATCATAATATATGATATGCTTTATTTTATAATATATAATGTATTTTACTATATTACCTAGAAGTGCAATGCATACAATTTTATAATTTTATTAATATCCGTACATGTGAGTGCAGTCTCCCTAGTTAGGTCATAAATTCTTAGATACAACAACATACACGTGAGCTTCCATAAATTTCACACAAAGCAGTTTTAGAAGGTGGTTTTTTCACTCCGCAACTCTCATAACAATATACTTTCTTTTGACATGGTCCTTTGATTACACTATCGCGAATCATCCAAACTTCTAGACAATAATGCTTATAATGACTTTATAATTATTATATAATACAATAATGGTAATTAGAATCGTATTATAAAAACCTTTTATAAATAGATAACTTACGTGTAGATTGAAAATTAACAATGAAAGAAATGATGATGAGAAGAAAAACAAAGTGCAATTTTGAAGACTTCATCTTATGTTGGGGGGATTTAGCAAAAAACAACCCGCATATTGATTTTAACCATAAAAGTAGCCTCCATATTCAATCAAATGCAAAATCAACCTAAAAAGGTGGTAAACTATTATTTAAACCTTATGACCAAACAAAAAACCAGAAAGTTATTTATGATTTTATCCTTCGTAAGTATACAGGTAACAGTAGAGGTCTACATATATGTAGACCTCGCAAGAAGTCTACTCTGTAGGCTTATTCTGTAGTCTACATTGTGATTTGATCTAATATATTAATTCAAAAATGTATAAATATAATTTTTGTGAACTTTTTAATTAATCATCAATATAAGGGTTAATATAAAGTTTATAAACTAAAATTTATATAACTGAATAATTTAAAAGAATTTAGTGATTTGATAACCATGTGTTATACATGTTTATAGTTTAGCAACAAAAGGTTCTAATATGTTATGTCTAAGCGTTAGATTTTAGATTGAGTTTTTTCTTTTGTTTATTTGGCTTAAATTTCCATATTATTGTTGAATAGTTTATATTTTAAATATTTTGATATTTAATACATTAATTGAGACTTTTTTATTATAAATCAAACATTTAGGGTTTGATATTTGTGGTCTAGGGTATAGTAAGACCTACAATAAAGTCTATTGTATTGCAGACTTCATAAGAAGTCTACAGCTTCGTAAATTGTAACTTCAGTTACAATTTGTGTTCCCCCTAATAAAATGAAATTTACAGAGTCTCTTCTCTAAAATGGCTGCACAATTTTTTAAAGCTCTCTCACTTCTCTCTAAAACTCTCTCCATATCTCTTTGTTCTCTCTAAAACGCTCTCAATGTCTTCTCACGATATTATCTTGTTATTTTAGGTATTATTGTTCATGGTTTTCATTTTGCCTTTTAAAAAATGTAAGTTTAAGATCTATAGATTATAAATGTATAGTTTTAGGTTATGTCTTTCTCACAATAATTATCTTTTGTTTTTCTAGCTATTATCATTCAATGGTTTTCATATTCTTCTCTAATATGTTAAGTTTTAGATCTATAGCTTAAATATGTGTTTATGTTTATATTCAAAATAAAGTTATAGATTTAAACTTGTGCATTTACTTTTATATTATTTTATCTTATAAATTCTAGACTTAAAACTATTTTGACATTTCAAAATGTGCATAATATTTCAGAACTGAAAATTAATCAAATAGTGTAGACTTCTAATAAAGTCTTGGTAATAAGCTAAACCTAGTAGACTTCAAATGACGTCTACTAAAACCACAAATTTTAAACAGACTTCATTGGAAGTCTACAAAAAATATGATTTTTAATTTTTTTTGTCCTATGTTTTTTTAATTATTTTTATTTTATTTTTCATGTATTTTATGCTTATTATCTATATATTTTTAAATTATGTGTTTTTGTATTTATATTTAAATAAAATTACATATTCAAATTCTATGTCTTTAATTTACTACTATTTAGTCTTATATTATATTTTTGATTTTTTTATTTCAAACTTATTTTCATGTATATATTTCAGATCTAAAAATTTCTAATAGAATAGACTTCAAATAAACTCTTTTTAAAAGTCTGAGCTAGTATACTTCACTTGAATATAATGAAACTATAAGCTGTTGCTCTAGAAGCTGCTAAATGCTGATCAGCTCTGATAATGCCTGAGGCTTCCCAATAATGTTGGGATGATTACAACCGCCCATATCAGTACTACACTAGCAGGTATGCAATTTGTCCTCCTGCCTTCTAAAAGAAAGATTTCAAATTGAAACCTGCTTACTTTACACTCGTGCGACAGTAACCATATCATCGGTTCCCACATGAGAATCCTGGTGGCCCATCTGTAGCGGTTAGAGGATTTAGTATCTGCGGTAAAAGCCAATTGAGCCCTTGATGAGTAATTTCTGTGCAAGCTCTTTAAGACTCACTTACATTTGATCTCTTACATCTTGGACCGCTGTCAGAATGCATTCCGGCGTAAATTCTTTGATTATTAAAGATCTAAAGACTTGAGGATCATGATCTTCATGTTTACTCATGGCCTACATAATCTTTAAAGAGCTCCTCAATCATATTCAAGTCATAACGAGGTAGATTGAGCATTAACAATGAAAGAAATGATGATGAGAAGAAAAACAAAAGTGCAATGTTGAAGACTTCATCTTATGTTTGTCATGAGAAGAACATATTTTTTTTGTTTAGTGAATAAGCTAAGAATGATTGTTCTTTATATAGTTTATTTTGAAATTAATTTAAGGGATCTGGTTCAAAAAAATTAAAAATATGAATTTGTACATACCATATTTTATTATTTTAGGTCTTTTAGATTTTAATACAATTAATTCTGTTGTAAGCATTTCTTAATGATATAAAATGAAAACCATTTTAAATCAGCTAATTAAAAGCTAATAAGCAAGAGTATATGATAAATTCGCAAGAATCTTTATTTAATTATTAAGTTCAAAATTCTATTGATATAAAAATAGCTAAGATTAATTTACTAAAATAAGAAAGTTCCTATAATTAGTTATATATATGTATATATTAAAAACAATATTTTGTATGTCTTACGATTTTATCTTCTTGAAAAGATTCAATAAAAAAATAGATTTCATCCGACTAGTCTTAACATTTGTTTCTGACAAAAATATATATTTACAAGTATGTATAGTTAACTGAGTCAACAAAAGCATGAAATTTTATTTAAAGTCAACAAAAGATAAAGTTATTAATTTTTTTTAAAATGGTAAGAATGTAAAAGTTAAATGAGTCAACAAAATATTTAAATGTTATTTAACATCAACAAGATCCGAATCAGGAAAATTTAAAATGATAAGAATGCAAATCTATTTAACGTGAACATAATGATAGCTCAACCGACTTTAATGGTATTTTGAATTTCTTTCAAAATTTAAATGCAATTAACATCTGAATCTATTCATTTAAAAAATCATAAGAATGAAATATATATAATGGATTTTACCAGTTTTGACCATAATATAAGTCTTTCTAGTGTTTTTTCCTTTTTCACATTTTTTTAAAATTCAGAAATGGTTTTTGAAACTATTTAAAAAAAATTCTTTTAACTTAAGTATTTATTTATATTTTTATTAAAATTCTAAACCCTACTCTTCAAATCCCTACCCGTCAAATCTAAACATTAAGTCTATATTAGTTAATCCTAGTGTTATAAATTTCTATTTTCCTCTTTAAAACCAACGGTAAATGTGATTAAGGTAAATATGAAAAAGTGTACTAAGAAAATGATTATTTGGCAATTTCTCATAAGTTAGCTGAGTCAACAAAATCACGAAATGGTATTTAAATTCAACAAAATATAAAGTCATTAATGTTTTATAAGGTAAGAATGTAAAAGTTAAATGAGTCAACAAAATATTAAAATGTTATTTAAAATCAACAAAATATGAATCAATAAATTTAAAATGATAAGAATGCAAATATATTTAAAGTGAACATAATGGATCAACCAACTTTAATGGTATTTTGAAATTCTTTCAAAATTTTAAATGCCATTAACATCTGAATCTTTTCTATTAAAATCATAAGAATGCAAATATTTACTATAAATTTTTCAAGTTTTTAGCCATAATATAAGTCTTTTAGAGTGTTGACATTATATTTAAAGTATATTTTAGAGTCTTTTCAGGTTAATGTATGTTTTGGAGCATTTTGGAGCAAAAAGGAAGATATGCGTAGCTGTTCAATGAATTTAGAATCGAGATATAGAAAGAGTGTCGATACGACACTATACTTAGTAGCGATTCACAACCCGTCCCAGAAAAGCCGACTTAATTTCCAGAAATCGAGCTTGGACCAGAAGTTTCCACATATTAAAAGATTACTCGTGGCCGACTTTATACATATTATATATTGCCATTGTTTAATGAAACACACAAGTGGCACATTAATATATTCTTAGAAGTTTTTATTAGGGTTTGAAAAGAAAATAAAGACTCCTTCAAAGATTTGTATTGACACTCTAGTATTTTTTCACTCTATCTTGTAATGCAATTCATTAAGTTTATCAATATGATTTACTTTACTATGTCTGAGTAGTTTACTTGTTAGATTTAAAGTTTCTATGGTTTTGATGAACTTGTAAAACAAAGAATTGTGAGGCTTATTTAATTTTATGCTTCATAGCATTTATTTTACTGCTTGTGTTCTACAGTATCTAACTAGGAACCTTAACATAGGAATATCGAGAACACAATAGTGGGTTCAACTCCTGATAATAATTTTGCTGAGCTAAGTTGTTAGGTGCATGCCATAACTACTTCAATTAAATTAGTGAACACATCGATCTGAGCATTAATGCTTCTCTAAATAAGCGTTGATCGACACTCAATAGTATCGTCGACACTCTTTCTAATTCGCATGCGATAGCTAGAATTAAACATCTTAATGGACTTGCATCCGAGTGCTGGATATCCTACTTATTGAATTGGAGTTCTATGACAGTACCTATCACACCCTTAGCATCTAAAAGTTTAAGTTCTGATTTCCTGCATGAAACCCCAAGTCTAGCATCTTTCCCATATATCATACAATATTTAGTGCTTTGTTTACTGCTTTTATTATTATTGTCTAGCTTAATCTTGATTCTTACGGTCGAATGTGGGTTCACGCTCCCTGTGGATTCGATTTCTATTTTCTGCATATGATCTCTTGTTTAAGAGTTTGCTCTAGGATAATTTGACCTACATCAAATTTCGCGTTGTTGCCATGGAGCATTATATTTGCCATCAGACTTAGTTAAAATATTTAGTCTAAGTTTTTATTTATTGTTAGTTACTTTAAACATTGTTTTATTGTGTCTTTTGGTGCATGCCCAGCAGTACCATAAGCAACAAGAACCTAATATGTTGGAATACACGGATCCTACACAACTTGAACGCACCATGCGCAAATAAAAGTGAATAGCATCGATCGACACCTCTACTTCGTCAATTGACACCACTCATGATCAAGCAGCCATCGACACTTCAGAAGCATCGATTGATACCGACCTGCAAATGAGAAACATGGCCGCAACTCTTGTGCTAATTTGAGATGAGAATGAGATGTAATCCCTAAACTAGAAGCTACATTACCCCGAGGGTCATCTGCATTATGCAGCAGGTCAGAGACTAGATGATCATGGGGATGTAATCCCTAAACTAGAAGCTGCTGCTCTAGAAGATACTAATACTGATCTGCTATAAGAATACTGAGGCTGCTCAATAATGTTGGCTGATTAGAAACGCCCAGATCAGTACTACGCCAACAGGTCTTCAATTTGTCCTCCTCCCTTTTAGAGGAACTATTTCAAACTGAAGCCTGCATATTGTACACTCTTGGGACATCAGTCTTATCATGGTCTCCCATATGAAAATCCTATGGACCACCTGGAGTGGTTCGAGGATTTAGTATCAACAATAAAAGCCAATGGAACCCCCGATGACTCCCTTCTTTGAAAGCTCTTCAAGTACTCACTTCCTGGATATGCTTCATATTGGCTTAAGCAACTACCACCATGATCTCTTACATCTTGTACTGCCATCAATAACTTCTTCCTGTGTAACTTCTTTGATGATGAAAGATCTGAAGACTTGAGGATCATGATCTTCATGTTTACTCATGGGACTACATAATCTTTCAATAGTGATATTTATTATAAAAACCAAACTAATTATTTATTGTAAAAATAATTTAAATTAAAAACAATGAAATATAAAATTAACAATACAAATAAAATATATTGCAACAATAAAAACTCCAACATAATTTAGTTAAGACAACGACCATTACTCGAGGCTCCTAAATAATACTCTGAATGGTTTGCATTTTTAATCATGAACATAATTTCACCTAATCATTACTATGTAAAATTTAATATGTAATATTTTTGAAAATATATAACTTACCTTGACTATAAGTTATGAACCTCCAGTAAATCAGGATTCCAAAGAACGTGGTAGTATAATAGTAACTCAACATGGAGGTAAATATAATTATGCATATTATTATGGAGTTGATTTCATATTTTTATACCTACAACACAAAAATAACATTTGGGAAATCTTCAATATGCAATCAACGTAATAATTATATACATATTTTTTTCCTGATTATTAATAACAAAAACCTTATTGGTCAAACAAAATTCCATTTTTCCTATTTCTTTACATTCAGTAACATTTACACTATATAAAAATTAGATATTAGGACATGTAATTGATATGTATACATATATTAACTATTAATTGATATATACGATGGCACTCACGTGATGTTTTTGTCCAACCTCACTTTTACCATTAATCAAGGATTCCTATCTCATTACAGCATTGCTAGTCTGAAAAACTTGAGTATCAAGTTTCTTCACATATGTACTGAGTGCTTCAACTTGTCATTTATATTAGTGTACATAGTATTAATATTCCCTTTAAGTTTATTGCCAACGTATGCTGTCTTTTGAGAACCTTATCAATCATGGATTCCAGTTTGCTTTCCTGAATTGATGGAGCATGATTCTCATAAGAAGAGACTCTATAATTTCTTGTGAAGCCACTGTTGTTGTTGTTGTTGAAGGGTTTTTGGTACAGCGAGTTTTGTTTTTTTTTCTAAAATTATTCTTTGGCCAACGCCATTGAAGTTTCTGTTTCCACTCTGATTCCCAAACTTCTGACTCTCAAAACTAGTATCAGTAATGTAGGTCACATCCAACTCGTCGCCTCTATCAATGTTGGCATCTATAAACTCCATATCTTCCGCGAAGGTAACCTATTTCCTGAAATTTATGAACACTGTCCAGGTTTGTCTTAGCCTCAGTATTCTGCTCCATATCCAAACTATCAGCCGATTTCTTCCTCTCATAATCAGTGTTCTTGGTGCTATTGCTAAACGTCAAGTTCTCAATAAGTCTGATAGCTTCTTCTGGATTCCTTGTGCGCAAGTTTCCCTCGTTATTTGTGTCTAGATCCATCTGGTAGACCAAGGCGAGACATCTGAAGAAGGTACCCAGCAGCTGTACCTCGTTAAATACATGGTGTGGAAAGTCTCTCAGGTATGACTTGAATCTGATCTGGGAGCTCTTGAAAGATTGTGGAGGGCCCTAAGTAAACATGGAGATCATGTTCCTCAAGTCTTAAGATCTTTCATCATCAAAGAAGTTACGCAGGAAGGCGTTCTTGATGGCATTCCAAGTTGTAAGAGATCATGATGATAGTTTCTTAAGCCAATATGAAGCACATCCAACAAGTGAGTACTTAAAGAGCATTCAAAGAAGGTAGTCATCAGGGGATCCATTGGCTTTTATCGCCTATACTAAATCCTCGAACCGCTCCAAATGGTTCATAGGATTCTCATGTGGAAACACATGATACGGTTTCTGTCCCACGAGTGTAAAGTAAGCAGGCTTCACTTCGAAATCGTTCCTTTAGAAGGCAGGAGGACGAATTCCAGACCTACTTGCGTAGTACTGATATGGGCAGTTGTAATCATCCAACGTTATTGGGCAGCCTCAGCATTCTCAAAGCTAATCAGTATCAGCAGATTCTAGAGCGGCAGCTAATAGTTCAGGGATTATAGCCCCATGATCATCTAGTCTCTGACTTGCTGCATTACACAGATGACCCTCATGGTCATGAAGGTTTCCATTCTCATCTCGAATTAGCACAAGATTCGTGGCCATGCTTCTCGTTTGCAGGTTGGTTTCAATCAATGCTTCCAAAGTTTAGTTCTCTGCTTGCTCACGAGTGGTGTCGATTGACAAAGTAGAGTTGTCAATCAATGCTATTCACTTTTATTTGCGCATGGCGTGCTCAAGTTGTGTAGGATCCGAGTATTCCAACATATCCGCTTCTTGTTTCTTATGGTACTGTTGGGCATACACCTAAATGACACAATAAAACAATGTTTATAAGTAACTAACAATAAATAAAAACTTAGACTCAATATTAAACTAAATCTAATCAGGAATCCAATGTTCCCCGGCAACAGCGCCAAATTTGATGTTGCCTCAAATTATCCTAGTGCAAACTCTCTCAAATAAGAGATCATATGCAGTACTTTGGTCTCAATTCCACCAGGAGTGTGGACACGCGTTAGGCCATAAGAATCAAGATTAAGCTAGGGAATAGTAATAAAAGCATTAAATAAAGCACTAAATATTGTAAGATATATGGCAAACATGCTAGATTTAGGGTTTAATGCAGGCCATCAGAACTTAAACTTATTGATTCAAAGGTGTGAAAGGTATTGTCCTAGAATTCAAATTCAATAAGTAGGATATCCATCTCTCGCATTCAAGTCCAGACAGATGTATAGTTCCTATAATACCAGATATTGCATGCAAATTACGAAGAGTGTCGATCAATGCCTATTTAGACAAGCATTAACGCCTAGATCGATATGTTCCATCAGTTAATTAAACAAGCTATCACATGCGCCTAATGACTTAGCTCAGCAGAATTAATATCAGGAGTCGAATCCATTATTGCAGTTGTCGATATTCCTATGTTCAGATTCTTGTTATATACTCTACAACACAAACAGTACGGGTTTCTTCATCTTTTAGCTTCAAAACGCTCCAAAACATACCTAGACCCTAAAAGACTCTAAAATAGACTTTAAATATAATGTAAAGACTCAAAAAGGACTTATACTATGGCTAAAAACTGGTAAAATCCATAGTATATATTTGCATTCTTATCATTTAATAGAATAGATTCAGATGTTGATGGCATCTAAAATTTTAAAAGAATTTCAATATACCATTAAAGTTGGCGGATCAATTAGCATAGAACTGGTTTGGACGATTGTAGTCTGTCACTGTCTGTTGAGCAGCTTGGGCATTAACTTCAGGTCAAGCTACTGCAGCGTATACTTCTACTTTTGTTTCAGAGATTACAGCCCCATGATCATCAATTCTCTGACAGTGTTGCATTAAGCAGATGACCTTCAAGGTAATACAAGTCTCCTCTCTCATCTCGGACCAAGGCTAAAGTCGCAACCATCTGAGCTCGTGGACTACCATCGATCGATGTCGTGTCGGTGTTGTCGATCGATGTTGGTAAATAACTGTCTATCGATGGTTGAGTGCTGCAATCGATCAATGCTTGTCGTATCTTTTTAGGATTGAGCGTTCGATTACAATTGGGTCTGAGAAGAGTAATTTCTGGTTCTTGTTGCTTCTGGTACTGTTGGGCATGCACCTAAAATACAAGAAAAATAAATTATTAGTAAATTTGCAGTAATGAAAAAGCCTAGACTAAACCTAGAAAAAATAAATCTAATGGCGATCCTGTATCCCAGGAAATGGTGCCAAATTTGACAGAATAGAGGTTAAGGTTTATATTCTTAATTATGAAATCTATCAAATTAACCATACAAACTACTCTTGCCACGAGAGGTCAAATTGCAGTACTTAGGGATCGAATCCACAGAGAGCGAAAGCACCACAATAAATTTATTATAATTCTAATGGTTAAGGTAGGGAAACTATATATAGAAGTTTTAATTGTAGATCTATCATGAATATGAAAATATCTAAATTACTAAGTGTATGCAAATATAGAAAAGCAAGAGATCTAGGGTTTCTTGCAAGTGAATTATAATGGATAGGATGCATGGAATTATTAATATTCGAGAACAATAAATGTTAACTAGTCAGACCTCCTCTTGTCCCAATTCTCGTATGCGGACTAAGGCCTAGTGTCGATCGACGCTAATCGGATAGGAAGTTCGTCCACTATCTCGCATGTATCTAACTACCTAGTTCAATGGAATAAATTATGGCACAAAACCTACTCTCGTAGTTGTCCATGTCCTAAGTTCAGGTTTCTAGTTAGCTACTCTAGAACACAAGCATTAAACACAATTCCAAAGATTGATATTACTTCATTCTTGCAATCCTATTTTGGGCTAATTCACCAGTACCATTATGAACCATAAATCTAACAAGTGAATTACTAAGACATGATCAAAGCAAACATGATAAACTGAATAGTGTAATGCATAAAATAATAAATGAGGTTTCAATACAAATCTCTGAATGAGTTCAATTCTTCCCACTAAACTACTAAAAGCTGTAAAAGTAAAACATGTCTCTTCTCGTCTCTCCTGGTGTCTCTGTGTTTTAGAACCATATAAACTAGGTCAAAAATCATCCAGGGGTGTTCTTGTAATTTGTCTTGACTTGGGATTGAAGTCGGCCAACACTTTGCGAGTGGGCCGTCGATCGACAACAAGGATGCTTCGTCAATCGAAGGTCATGCTTGACATCTACTCGTACTTAGCTGAATGCAAATAGCTACTGGATATCTCTTATGAATGCTCTAACAAGCTCCATAATTTTCTAGAACGTGTATGGACCTGAAAATAATCTAAATAGACTCCAAACATATATAATAGACTATAAATAGGGCTGATATCTTTGCCTAAAAGTGGTAAATATCAGGCCCTATCAGGTTTCATGTACGCAAACCGAACTTAAACTTATATATGCTAAGGGTTTGATGGGTATTGTCTAGAACTCGAACTCAATAAGTAGGATATCCAGCTCTTGCATGCAAGTCCAATCAGATGTCTAATTCCTATAATTCCAGCTATCGCATGCGAATTAGGAAGAATGTTGATCAATACTATGGAGTGTTGATCAATGCTTAATTAGACGATATGTTCACTAAGTTTATTAAACCAGCTATCGCATGTGCCTAATAATTTAACTCAGCAAAGTTATTATTTAGAGTCTATTATATGTCCTCGTCAACAATGGCTTAGAAAACATATAAATAGGGTTTTAGGTCGTCCATGGGTATTCTGGTAATATGTGGTAGCTTGTGGGCTTAAGTCGGCCATAAAAGCCGGACCTGTTTTCTGGGATCACCGTCGATCGACACCAAGGCTGTGCCATCGATCGACCCTCATTCATCTCTCGACAACTTCCTCTCGCGAGGCAGACAGACCATTGTCCAGTAAAACGGGCATAAATTTGGCTGTAGGATCCTTATTGACCTCAAACTGGTGGCATTGGAAATCTAACTCAAAGTGTATCTTCTTTTAAATGATCAGCTCAATCTCATTGTATTAAGGTCTCCGTCCATATCTAAACATCAGATGCATCTGCGCAGTTCTACATCTCTTAAAGCTGCAGAATCACCAAAGTTCTCCAGAAAGTACCTGAACCTGAAAATACTCTGAAACATACTCCAAAAAATATAATAGACTCTAAATAGGGCCAATATCATGGCACAATAGTAGTAAATATCATTCCCTATCAACTCGTCCAAACTTAACCTTTTTCTTGTCCTCAAGCAAACAAGGTAGCCTATGAAAGAGGTCTGAAAAGCGAGAACTCACATAATGTCTAAGTATAACTGTCAACCTACTTTGTTGCAACCACATCCTATCAAGTCAATCACAGAGAAATTTTATATACCATATACTAGTATAGCAACCAAAACCATTCTACCAACAACTTAGCAAATACTAGCTTGACTCATCCCTCTACTGATTTCATTTCTTTGCATAAAATAAAAGTGCATGCTTTAACCTAGGAGTATCGATCAAAGGATAGATGGACTTTTATCCATGCAAGTATCTGAGCAAACAGGTAGTCTTCTCTGATCCCTTTCCTCTCTCTCTTTTTACTTCTCTCAGTCAACGTCTCCCTTCTTTTGAGGGTATCATTTTATTTCATTTTAATTGACTGAGATATTTGGACAGGTTTCCATGAATGAAGCCCTAATGGTTTTGCCACCAGATCCTTTTCACTTCTTTTTGACCTTTATCTCTTTCTAGAATCATATGAATCAAGCTTTAATGGTTGTAGCCACCAAATCCTGTTCGACTCCTTTTTTTATCCGAAGGGGAGAGAGGGGGAATCAAAAGCACATAGAATTATACCTTCAGACTTGCAGAAGGAATCCAATCCAGTGTATACTAAGTCCCAAAGCAAGATGATAATGTCAGGATTAGTGTTGGAAATCAGATTTGGTTCCTTCAAACTTTCTAAGGAAGTGTGATATAGCGGCACGATGATCCACTTTGGTATCTCTAGTAATCTCTGGAAACAACCTTCTAAGAATGGTGCTTAAGTGTGGTTAGTCAATAATAAATATTGATCATAGTCCCCTTCTTGCCTCAGTAAATTTTTTGAAAAACTTATATTATATATATATATATATATATATATATATATATATATATATTATATATATATATATATATATCTATATATATACATATATTGTAAATAAGACTTAAAACAAATCAAATAGCATCAGCGAAACCTCCCCCATAGTTAAATTACACTGTCCCTAGTGTAATCCATCCCAGATTGTTAGGTAAAATCAAATCATAAGTAAATAGCTTATGTAGGAAACTTGATACCTCTCTCTGTGAGAGAGCATCGATCAATGGTAGGCGGGTGTGGTCGATCGATGGTCGTGATCCATTGTCGACCAATGGTGCCTCTATGGTTTCTTTTGATGGTGGACTCAAATAGTCTGTAAAACCAAAGTGAAACACGAAAAAATAGTAGTATAAGTAAAACGAAATAAAAACGAAATAAAAACTTACTAAACAGTGGGTTGCCTCCCACTCAGCGCTTGGTTATAGTCTTAAGCTCGACGTTTTGAATTTTCTGACTAGAATGGAGGTGGATCAACACTTGGAAAACAAATGTCTACATCTTCTTTGCTTTTCTGAAACCATGTACCAACGAAGCTTCTCATCCCCTCATCTCCTCTAGATTTCTCATTCTTCATGATCTCCTTAGCAACCTCCACTGAATGCATTCTCCTTTGTAGATTCTCAATACTGCGATGTAGCATTCTAAGTCTAGCAGATGTAGTCTTTGATATATCCTCCAATTGTTGAGAATATCTTCCTTCATTAGGCTATGAGAAAAAAGCAATCTCGTAAAACCTGTCTTCTCATTTTTTTCTGCCTAAGACTTCTGTCTGTAGAACTCAGTGTCAATCGATGGCATGATGCTGCCGTCGATCGATGTCAATCTGTTTTCTCTAATCGCATGCAGTCTTTGAAAAGTATCTAAATCTTGCTTCATCTCATCCATGCGTGTAGTCAAACCGGCGAGGCACTTGTCTATAGGATAGTAGACATCATCCAGTGACATCTCTTGAGCTTTGTAGATCTCTTGCACAATTTCATCAATTTCGGCTCTGTTGTATGTCTCTTGATTCTTCATAGACATAGCGATCTTTCTGCATGTTTTGGTAAACATATCTAGCTCTGTTCAAACATAGTAGCTCTTTCTAGAACTGCCCTGATATCTTCTTCTTGCACATTCACAACTCTTTCGTCTATAGCTCGTGCATTGCTATTCTCATCTCTGTAGATGCCATACTCATCTTTCTTTTCCTAATAGAAAAATTCTTTTGCCATTTGCATCATAAGATCTCTATCCATGCTCTACATCACGGTCTATCTGTAGTGGGTTTATCCAATCAACTGACTATGGACTTCCAGAACCAAAAGGATTAGAGGTACAAAACTGGTTCACCCCTGGAATGGTGTCGATCGACGCATGATGGCTGGCGTCGATCAATTTTTTTATGTTTGGGAGTGTATAAATCATTTTTGGATCGGCATGTTCTTCTGTACTTTGTTGTCGATCGATGGTCGTACTTGTGCGTCGATCGATGGCTGTTGTGAAAATAAAGTACCTTATCCAGTAGCCATAAAAAGGGCATCTGCTACATCCTCCTTAGGTATGTTTATAATTCTTTCATAAAGATCTTGTGCACGTCCTTCTGTATCTCTGAAAATTCCAAACTAATCTAGTCATACATAACCATCAACTGCATCTTCTGTTCGTGGCTCTTGTTCTGATTTGCGTCTGATGTTGTTTGAAGGCAAGGAGGTGCTGTCGATTGATGCTTGATTATCCACTTTCGTGTTCATTACCCAGCCAGCTTCTTACAGTGCTAGGCCGCGAGAATCAATCAACTCTTCATCCTTGTAGTCTGAATCGTATTCTTCGTAAGCTTCACTGTATCCTTGGTATTCCTGATGGGTGTCAATCGATGGTGTATGGTGACCGTCGATTGATGCTTGATAATCAGACTGTTGGCCGGAAAGATTCCCAGCTCCATTAGCCATCGCAAGTATATCCGCCACATATTCTCTCGTGACATGCAGAGTTATGCCATCCATAGCTCTGGCGTGACCATCTGGATCTCTCATAATACCGAACTCATCTGGTTGTAGATAACTGATATAGCATATTTATTACCAGTTTTAGACCATGTTATAGACTCTATTTAGGGTATGTTATGTGTGCCTAGGCTATGTTTTGAGGTCTTTACAGGTCCATGTACGTTTTGGAGATATATGGAGATACTTGAAGCTTTTTGGAGTATTTGGAGAGGAATAATACGTAACTGATCATTGAAGAGAATTGAAATACGAGATTACCATCGATCCAGAATACAACGTAGGTGTCGACCGATGTTACATGACCATGATCGATCGATGTTGAACATATGCCATCGATCGATGTCCAGTTCGCAGACATCTGACGTTCAAGCCCAAGTTAGAGACATGACACAAGATTACAAGATTACCCTTGAACGATTTGTGACCTAACTGTAGGGTTTTATATTTATACTTTATGTATTTCACCAGAAAGAGGGGGCAAGATTTGTGTGTGTGTGTGCCAATGTTAGGGTGCTAAGTTTCTAAGTGTGCTTTGAAACCCCAATATTTTATCTATGCATTTTATTCAGATTATTATTCTTACTTTAATTATGTCTGATTAGTTATCACTAGGTTTAGGGTTTTATCAATGGTACTGATGGATTATCCAACAATAGAATTGTTAAGATCATTATTAGATCTATTAATATAATTGTGTTTATTGCTTGTGTTCTAGAGTAGCTAACTAGAACTCTGATAATAGGATAGTTAGGCGCAAACGAGAGCATGGTCTACTACCGGAATCTATTATGTTGAGCTAGGTTGCTAGAAACAAACGAGAGTTGATTTAGTCATCTAGTGAACTTATCGAATTAGGTCAAACGCTTGACTCAAGAAACCATCTGATCGATGCAGGATCATTGCCATCGATCGACGGTCATTCCGTGTCAACAAGCAAGAGCTGAGACATTGGACTTAGTCATAGATTAGGCACACATGTGAAAGCTGGTGTCTTTTACATTAGATTTCGAGTTCCATGATAAAATACCTTTAACTTCTATCTACTATAATCCACTTGCCTGAAACCCTAGATCTAGCACATTTCCATATTTACATTACTAGCATATTTCATATTTACATTACTAGCATATTTCCATATTTACATTACTAGCATATTTCCATATTTACATTACTAGCATATTTCCATATTGCATCTATACCTTCTAATAAGGAATATTTCCTAAAGTCTAGGTCAAAACTCGTCAAGGATAATCTTGTAATCGTGTGTCATGTCTCTAACTTGGGCTTGAAAGTCGGTTGTCTGCGAACTGTACATTGATCGATGGCGGATGTGCAACACGATCGATCTTGTTCATGTAACATCGGTCGACGACCTACGTTATATCGTCGATCTATGGTAATCTCTACTTCGATTCTCTTCAATGATCAGATATGGATTATTCCTCTCCAAAGGCTCCAAAATTTCCAAGTATCTTCATATATCTCCAAAACGTAACTGACCTGTAAAGACCTTAAAACATAGGCTAGACACACATAACATACCCTAAATGGAGTTTATAACATGGTCTAAAACTGGTAATAAATAGGCTATATCACCTATTTATTACCAGTTTTAGGACATGTTATAGCTCTATTTAGGGTCTAACTATATGTGTCTAAACCTGTTAAAGGTCTTTACAGGTCCAGGTACATTTTGGAGATATATGAAGATACTTAGAGATTTTGGAGCATTTAGATAAGAATAATCCGTAGTTGATCATTGGCGTCGACCGATGTTACATGAGAAAGATCGATCGATGTTGTACACTTAGCATCGATCGATAATCAATTCACAGACAACCAACTTCAAGCCCAAGATAGTGACAGAAAAAAGATTACGAGATCACCCCTGGACGAGTTTTGACCTAGATTTCATGGTTTTATATTTATACTTTATGTATGACACCTAAAAGGGGGCAGGCGCGTGTTCCAGAGAGTTTTAGTTTTCTAAGATAGTATTAGAGTTTTTAGGGGAGAAGATCAATACTCCTTAGGAAGATTTTTATTGGAACTCCAGTATTTTATCTATGCATTATATTCAAACTATTGTTCTTACTTTAATTATGTCTGAGTAGTTATCAACCAGATTTAGGTTGAATGATAGCAACCATGGATTAGCCCAAAAGTAGGATTGCAATTGTTAAGTTAATATCCATCAATTGAGTTGTGCTTCTTTATAATTTCACCATCGATCGATATCAGGCCTTAGCCATCGTTATCGATGGTACTTTCCTTTGCTCGCATACAGAGAGTTGAGTTAAAGGGTCAGAATAGTTAATATTTGAGTTATAAAATAGTTTACATTTTTGTGCTTCCATTCGCTAGAATCCATTAAGACTTGAAACCTATAAAACACAAAATTAGAGTCTCGCATATTTACATTTGCATCTAGTAGTTCTAGTTATCATATTCCATATTTACATTCTATAGTCATGAGTTCGAACCATATTGCATATATACCCGTGTGGTGAATAATATAGGTGAATAATATTTCTTTAAATAACTTAGATGGCAAAGGAAAATAAATTACTGTTACCAAGATGATCAATATGATAATCACTAGCTATAGTCTTTAGAATAAGATATATATGTGTGACAATGCTCAATCTGTGATTCGATCCTAAGTACATACACCTGATCTCTCTTGGCAGTAGTATTGTCTGTGTGTGTTAGGATTAAGGGTTTATTTGATAGTAATAGTATAATTTATACCCATCTAGAACAATAAACACACCAAATGTCATGTACTGCTGCTGGATGCCAGATTCTCACTCACTCTCGTAGTTCTTCAGGACGTCCTAGGTTGAATGTCCATTCCACTAGCCGTGTCAAAGCCATCTGATACTGTAACCCAATACCTCTGAATAAGTGCTAGAAGCTACAATTCGTTGAACCCGTGATGTGGACGGTCTCTGTGACACCCCGATCTGGTCTACGTACAAGTTGACGTTCGACCAGCCGTGCAGCAATCAAACAAGAACATGCAAAGCAATCACTAGTAACTTAAACCAAACCGAGAGGCCGACAATGCTGTACTCAATTATTATTCGAGTTCCGGAACAGATCCAGGTACCTCAGCGCCAATCGCCTAAGTACGCATATCCTATTAGGTACAACCCGAATGAGTGTAATACCAATTAGTTAGTTCGTCCGGACAAGGACTAATATCATATGAACTCGTACTTAAAGAAACATTCTTTAATACATATATAATATTCTTTCAAAAGCATCTTCAAATGTTATAGATTAACCTCGAGGTTTTTGGTCAACAAACTTTATACATAAGATATATCAAAACTACTTTGCAAGGATAATAAAACTACGTCTGGCTAATGTATTTCCTTCCCGTCCTAGAGTAAAGGTCTCCCGCCTATTGGTTACCTGCATCACAAATGAGTCATGATAAGTAGTTACTCAGTGAGTCTAATTCCGCACACCAATACATATTAATAGTATCCCGAGCAGTCAACACCATTGAATCAGAGGAAATATATTCCTTAAGTATTATATAATATAAGCCTATCATTCCATCGATGTGAATCCTATCTTAAACATCCACCTCATGTACCCACCATTCACTCATATATAACTCAATATATATACTAGACCGATAAACACAAAGGCTAACCGAGCCAGTGAGTTAGCATTACCATCATCCTCGAACGCCCTATAACATTCGAGACTGCATCGTCATGCAGTACACGCCTACAGGTGCTACCCCATCATCGTGTCTTCACGATCTTGTATCCTTCGCAGGACAAGTCACAATAATGTGAGGACTTTAGGGAGAGTGGAATAATGATAATACTTCACTTGATTGTTACTTACATATTTAAATTATATACTTATAAATATGAGTACTTGAGAACAAGTACTAAAGCTCGGGAAAACCTCAAACAATTATTCTTAGTAATTCTTTAGTGTTTACACAAGGCAAACACTCATAATTAAATATATATCAAGAGACAATACTTAATCAATCAACAATTCTTAGTACACAATCATACTATACTCATTCATAACTTCATTCAAATCTATCTAGACTCACCTTTGAATCCTGAGATGAGCTGAAGACTAGACTCGAGCTGAAGCTAAACGTTCTCCAATTGCTGATCCATTCCCAAAACAGAATGAGGACAAGGCATGATCGGCTGTTCCTGCCACTGACCTCGACCATCAGAACAATAACAGACCGGTATGAGAAAGTTTAATCAATCTGGCTCAAAAAGAAACATCAACCCAGCTCAGATAGTTCGGTATATAAACACGTTAGTTTAGTTCAGACCATGATCAGTTCTGGCTAGCTTGTAGGTAAGATTAGTTTGGTTCAACGATAAATCCTTTCAGATAAGTTGTTTAGATGCTAGGCGACCATGAACTGAACTAATATCAATCCACATAGCACTTAAGAAATTAATCCAGACATGAGATCAACAACTCAGTCAGCTAGTTCCAATCTAAACTGATCTGAATCAAAGACAAAACAGTTTACTGGTTCAAATCAAACATTGTCTGACCTCCAGCTGATAGACCATGCTAATATGAAGCCACCCCCAACCTTACCAGTATTCACATTAAGCCAAGTTTGGATTTAATCATACCAAAAGGTGAATCGAAGTTAATCCAACACAACTGCTCACATAAGACTGATCCACAAAAGAACTTACATCTTACCAATTAAAATCAAAGGCTGAAGAACATGGGTGATTCTCTACTTCATGACGCCAAAACTTCATCTCTAAACACACCAAAACTCACTGATTGAAGTCAGAAGATGGTGAGAAAGGGTTGTCCAAGATTTCTTCTCTTCTCTGAATTTTATCTGAATTTTTCATAGATTTTTCTTCACATATTTTTCTCTCTGTCTTTCTCTCTTTTCTCTCTAAATTTTTCTGTATTGTTTCTGATATGAATGAGCTTAGAACAGGAAGAGTAAAGGTAATAAATGACATGGGGAAACAGCAGTAGAATACTCAGCAAGAAAGGACAAAAGTTTCAGTTCAGAATGAGACATGTGGTGAGCTGAATCACACTTTCCCTCCCATGAAGTTAAGGGTCATTTCCTTCACATGAAGAAACTTCAAGCAGTTGTGCAACTCACATGACTTTAATGTATCAAGCAGGCAGGAAGTGCAAGTCACATTCCAGTTAGGAAGGAAGCAACCAGCCAGGCAGCACATGACATGCACATGACTCACAAGCAGCTGAAAGTATCCCATACCAGTTTTCGATCAAATGCTTGCCGTTCGTTGGGTTTTCATATTACTTTTGATTAAACTCATACATCTTATATAGAACTCGACAGTAATAATTAACAGTCGATCAAAACTATCAAGGGAAGGTCTTTAAGCCTCAAGAAAGTCCCGTCAAGACATTAATTCAGTGGGTCGATTTTATTTTAATTCTGGTCAGACCAACTTCAAACTGGTCGAGCGAGATTTTTCTCGACCCAATTCCAATCCGGTCGTGGGGGCTATTAAAATATTTCTGGTATGACTTAAATCTGATCCATGAGTTTCTGAAAGACTCTGAAGGTTCTTGTGTAAAAGTAGCAATCTTGCTCCTAAGATCTTCTGCTCTCATGTCATCAAAGAAGTTACGCAAGAAAGCGTTCTTGTAGCTGCTTAAGCCAATATTAAGCATCTCCAGTGAGTGAGTACTTGAAGAGATTAGAGAAAAGATAGTCCTCACGGACTCCATTGGCTTTCATAGCAGTCACTAGATCCTAAAACTGCCCAGATGATCCATAGGGTGCTCATTACGCAATCCATGGTAAGGTGTTTGCGCTACAAGTCCGAAGAAAGAGGCTTTATCTCAAAATAGTTTCTCTGAAAAGCTGGTAGGACGAATGGCGGATCTGTTGGCGTAGAACTGGTCTGGACTGTTGTAGTCAGCCAGTGTTCTCTGAGCTTGGGCGTTAGCTTCAGGTTGAGCTACTGCAGCGTCTGCTTCTACTTCTGCTTATGTATCAGGGATTACAGCCCCCTGATCGTCTATCTTTTGAACTATTGCATTACGTAAGTGACCGTTGAGATCACGTAAGTCTCCATTCTCATTCTGAACCACTACAATAGTCGCAACCGTCTGAACTCGTCTTTCATCGAACGATGCGGTGTGGTCAACGTCGGCCGATGCTCGAGTTTTGATGTTGGTCGATGCTATTTGTAAGAGGTATCGGTCGACGTTGAGTTTATTCCGTCGATTGATACTTGTGGTCTTGCTTTGCGGATATTACGTTCAAGCTTCTCTGGGTCTAAGAATAGTAGTTCTTGTCCTTTATTGCTCCATATACTCTTTTGCATGTACTTGAAAAACAAGGAAAAGAAAAATTCAGTAACCATAAAGTAAAAACAAACCTTGACTAAATCCTAGAAATTAAATCTAATGGTGATCAATATTCCCGGTAACGGCGCCAAATTTGACATGAGGGTTTTTATGTATTTCAATGCAAACTCTAACAAATTAACCCTGCGAACTGCTCTTGCCAAGAGAGGTCAAATTGTAGTATTTAGGGATCGAACCCACAGGGAGCGTGGACACACAATAAACTCAATACAGTTGCGATTAAGCTAGGAAAATAGATTAATAAGCAGTAAATAAACTATAACAAATAATTGATTCATTTGTAAGAAAAACAATAATAATAAATAGCTAGATCTAGGGTTTCAGAAAAGTGGATTATAGAGGATAGAAGCTAAGGGTACTTATCATAGAACTCGATATCTAATGTAAAAGACGACCAGCTCTCGCTGCGAGTGTAATCTATTAACTAATTCTGATGTCTCAGCTCTCGCTTATTGACACAGAATGACCGTGGATAGATGGCGATGATCATGCATCGAAAAATGGTCTCCTAAGTCACGATTTATGACCTAATTCGATAAGTTCACTAAATTAACTAAATTAACTCTCGTTTATTTTTAGGAACCCAGCTCAACATTATTAATTCTGGTAGTAGTCAATGCTCTCGCTTGCGCCTAACTATCATATAGTCAGTGTTTTAGTTAGTTACTCTAGAACACAACCAATACACACAATTATATTGATAGATCTAATAATCACCCTAGCAATTATATTGTTTGGCTAATCCATCAATACCATTTATAAAAACTAAACCTAACAAGAGATTTACTCTGACATGATCTTTTTTCACATAAATCATAGATGAATAGAATAGATATAATATAAAATCAAAGGAGTTCGAGGAGGAATCTGAAGGAATTCCTCTCTTCTATCCTAACCCTAGAACAATGAGTAAAAGAAAGCTTTCTTAGCCTCACCATCAAAAATGGCTTAGAAAACATATAAATAGGGTTTTAGGTCTCCCATAGGTATTCGGGTAATTTGTGGTATATTCTGGGCTTAAATCGGCCATAAAAAAGTTAGGCATGTCTTCTGGGATCACTGTCGATTGACACCAAGGCTGGGCCGTCGATCGACACTCCTTTATCTCTCGACAGCTTCCTCTCGTGAGGCAGACAGACCATTCTCCAGTAAAACAGGCATAACTTTGGTTGTAGAATTCTGATTGACCTCAAACCGATGGAAATGAAAATCTAAATCAAATCTATATCTTCTGTCGAAAGATCAACTCAATCTCACCGTAGGAAGGTCTCCATCCATAGCTAAAAATCTGACGCATATGCGCAATTATGCATCTTTAAAGGCTTCAGAATCACCAAAGTTCTTGACAGGAGGTTTTTATGTATTTCAATCCAAAATCTACCAAATTAATCCTATGATGTACTCTTGCCAAGATTGGTCAAATTATAGTATTTAGGAATCAAATCCACAGGGAGCGTGGGCACACAATAAACTCAATACAATCGCGATTAAGCTAAGAAATAGATTAATAAGCAGTAATAAACTATAGAAGATAATTGATTGATTGGTAAGTAAAAATAATAATAAATAGCAAGATCTAGGGATAAAGGCAAGTGGATTATAGAGGATAAAAAGCTAAGGGTATTAATCATAGAACTCGATATATAATGTAAAAGACGACCAGCTCTCGCTGCGAGTCTAATCAATTGACTAAGTCCGATGTCTCAGCTCTCGCTTGTTGACACGGAATGACAATCGATCGATGGAAATGATCCTGCGTCGATCGATGGTCTCTTGAGTCAAGATTTATGATCTAATCGACAAGTTCACTTAATTAACTAAATCAATTCTCGTTTGTTTCTAACAACCTAGCTCAACAGGATTAATTGTGGTAGTACACCTTGTTCTCGCTTGCGCCTAACAATCCTATGATCAGGGTTCTAGGTAACTACTCTAGAACACAAGCAATAAAAACAATTATATTGATAGATCAAATAATCACCCTAGAAATTCTATTGTTTGGTTAAATCCACCAATACCATTAATAAACCCTAAACCTAACAAGAGATCTACTAAGACATGATCTTTGTCACAGAAATCATAGATGAATTGAATAGATATAATATAAAACCAAAGGAGTTCCAAAAGGAACTCAGGAGGACTCTGAAGGAATTCATCCCTTCTGTCCTAACCCTAGAAAATGAATAAAAGAAATCTTTCTTAGCTTCCACGCGTAGTCGTCACCAATGGCATAGAAAACGTATAAATAGGGTTTTAGGTTGTCCATGGGTATTTTGGTAATTTGTGATTGCATCTGGGCTTAAGTCGGCTATAAAACAAGTTGGGCCTTCTTCTGGGATCACCATCGATCGACACCAATGCTGTGCCGTCGATCGATACTCATTCATCTTCTCGACAGGTTCCTCTCGCAAGACAGACACACCACCCTCTAGTAAAATGGGTATAACTTTAGATCTAACCGTCAAATGGAACTAAAACCGATGGCATTGGGAAGATAATCAATATAAATATCCTCTGTCAAACTATCAGCTCAATCTCACCGTGGGAAAGTCTCCATCCATAGCTAAACATCGGACATATCTGCGTAGTTCTCCATCTCTAAAAGCTCCATAATCACCAAAGTTCTCCAAAATGTACCTGAACCTGAAAATACTCTAAAAATACTCCAAATACATATAATAGACTCAAAATAGGCTTGTATCATGGTACAATTGTGGTAAATATCATGCCGCATCAGTTCTCCAGAACGTACCTGAACCTGAAAATACTCTAAAATGTACTACAAACACATATAATAGAGTTTAAATAATTGCTGATATCATGACACAATAGTGGTAAATATCAAGACCTATCAAATACCTTTTTTAAAATCTCTTTAAGTACTAACTTGCTGGATATGCTTCATATTAACTTAAGAAACTACCATCATGATCCCTTACATCTTGGACTGCCATCAAGAACGTCTTTCTGCGTAACTTCTTTGATGATTAAGGATCTGAAGACTTGAGGAACATGATCTCCATGTTTACTTAGGGGCCTGCACAATATTTCAAGAGCTCCCAAATCAGATTCAAGTCATACCTGAGAAACTGTCCACACCATGGATTTAACGAGGTGCAGCTGCTAGGTACCTTTTTCAGAGGTCTCGCCTTGGTTTATGAGATGGATTTAGACACAAATACTGAGGGAAATTTCAGCACAAGGAATCGAGAAGAAGCTATGAAACTTATTGAGAACTTGGCGTCTAGCAATAGCACCAAGAACACTGATTATGAGAGGAAGAAATCGGCTGATAGTTTGGATATGGAGCAGAATGCTGAGGTTAAGACAAAGCTGGACAGTGTTCATAAACTTTAGGAAAAAGGTTACCTTCGCGGAAGATATGGAGATTAGGAAGCCTTGATCAATGGTAAAAGTGAGGCTATACAAAAACACCACGTGAGTGCCATCGTAGATATCAATTAATAGTTAATATATGTATACATATCAATTACATGTCCTAACATCTAGTTTTTATATAGTGTGAATGTTACTGAATGTAAAGAAATAGGTAAAATTGAATTTAGTCTGACCAATAAGGTTTTTTAATTAATAATCAAAAAATGAAATATGTATATAATTATTACGTTGATTCATATTAAAGATTTCCCAAATGTTATTATTGTGTTGTAGGTATAAGAAGATGAAATCAACTCCATAATAATATGCATAATTACATTTACCTCCATGTTGAGTTACTATTATACTACCACGTTCTTTGGAACCTTAATTTACTGGAGGTTCATAACTTGTAGTCAAGGTAAGTTATATATTTGCAAAAATATTACATATTAAATTTTACATAGTAATAATTAGGTGACATTATGTTAATGATTGGTAATGCAAGCCATTCAGAGTATTATTCGGGAGGGCTCTAGTAATTTTCATGGTCTTAACTAAATTATATTGGAGTTGTTATTGTCGCAATATCTCTTTTATTTGTATTGTCAATTTTATATTTCATTCTTTTTAATTTAAATTATTTTTTACAATAAATAATTAATTTTGTTTCATTGAACATATTTAATGACTGTTTTTATCACACCATTAATTTGCTAATATTATAATTTTATTAATATCCATATATGTGTGCGCAGTCTACCTAGTTAGGTTATAAATTCTTAGATACAAAAACATACAAATGAGCTTCGATAAGGTTCACACAAAGCAATTCTAAAAGGCGGTTTGTTCACTCCACAACTCTCATAACAATCTTATTTCTTTTGAAATCACAATCGCTCGAATCATCCAAATTTCCTGATAATCATGATTATAATAAATTTATAATTATTATATAATAAAATAATGGTAATTTTAATCTATTATAATTAAAATTTTATAAAAAGACAACTTACGTGTAGATTAAACATTAACAATGAAATAAATGATGATGAGAACAAAAACAAAGTGCAATGTTGAAGAGTTCATCTTATGTTTGTCAATGAGGAGACCAGATTTTTTTCTGTTTAGTGAATAATCTAAGAATGATTGTTCTTTACATAGATGCTTTTGAAATTAAATTAAGGAATCTGGTCAAATTATTTTAAAATCTGAATTTGCACATACCATCTAATCTATTAAATTAGGGTCCTATTTTTATCTACTACTAACAAGTCATAGTAAGACCACTTAAAAATTAGTTAATATGAAATATTTGATTATTTACATTAATAATAAATTAACTCTAAATTTAAATTTTATTGTTTTAATTATAACAAAATCAGTTGAGAAAAAATCTAACAAAATCTTACTTAACTTTTAAATGTTTTTTAGAAAATAACATATTAATAAATTTCATATTTAGTAATATAATATTATTATAATCAAGATTAACTAAGATTTTATTATAAAACAAGAAAATAAAATTTCTATACTATTTTTTATAAATTCTATAAATAAATTCTGGATTATATAAAATAGCTGTGCTATATGAATTAAATTTGATAAAAATATTTATTAAATAGGTCAATTAACAATTTTTAAATTTCTAACTTTTTATTTAAATAAATTATGACTCATCATAAAAATGGGTTAAAATTCGTAAACAATATAATATTTGTAAACAAAATAAATGTGTTAACATAGGTTAAACTTATATATATATATACAACTTTTTATTTATTTTGAAACTCTCAAAAATAGTTTGTTTAAAAATATTTATATACAAAATATAATAGTATATAATAAACTTTATCTCATATACTATTTAAAATAGGTTCTTAGAAAACTATGAAATTTTTGTAATTCATATAAAATATTAATGAAAAATACAAATTTAATATTAAATTTATTTTAATTTTAATTATAACAAATTTACTTAGAAATGTTTTTAAAATAGTACCAAAAATTCAAATATTTTATTTATAAATAATAGATTAGATGTAGTAAAAAAACTCAAAATTCCATTTAATGATCCAAACTCAAAATAGTAGTGTAATTTTCCAAAGTTTTCTTGACAAAATATACAATTTTGAAAATAAATAGATAAAATTAAAATCATAATATTAAAAATTTAACAAAAGATAAAGGGGGATTTGCTAAAAACAACCTAAAATTTCAATTTAAACCTATAAGTGTACCCCAATTTCAATCAAATGCAAAACCAACCTACAAGGGTGATAAAAGTATTATTTAACCCTTATGACCAAACAAAAAAACAGAAGTGTATTTTACGTTTCTATACTTTGTTAGTCTACACGTAACAGAAAGAAGTCTACATATATGTAGACCTCGTACGAGGTCTATTCATTCGGTAGACTTGCTATGTAGTCTATGCCATAATTTTATCTAATAATTTAATTTTAAAAATGTATAAAAATAATTGTTGTAATATTTTTAACTAATCATTAATATAATGGATAATATGAAGTAAAAAAATAAAATTTTATATAATTAAACATTTTTAAGGAACATTAGGGTTTGAGATTTGTGGTTAAGGGGTTCGTAGACATATTATAAAGTCTACATATATGTAGACCATTTTTTCTGTCTACACACAATTTAACCTAACCGGATTTAACCAATATAATTGGATGATCAAATAAAACATTTACGGTTTGAGATTTGTGGTTAATGGGTTCGTAGACATATAATAAAGTCTACATATATGTAGACCTTTTTTTTCAGTCTACACACAATTTAACCTAACCGGATTTAACCAATATAATTTGATGATCAAATAAAATATTTACGGTTTGAGATTTGTGGTTAAGGGGTTCGTAGACATATTATAAAGTCTACATATATGTAGACCTTTTTTCAGTCTACACACAATATAACCTAGTATATAAATACGATTTCTCAGCTTTTCACGTAAAAAAAAAACTAATCTTCGCCGTATCTCTCTCTAGCGATTTCCGGCGAACTCGATCCATGCAGTTTCCCATCCGCTTCATCTATTTCTGCTCCATCGCTCTGGTAAGTTAAATGTCTCTGCTTCACCTCTCTGTTGATTAAAAGTGACCACCTTTACCTTTTCTCTTTTCAGATCTGAGCCAACGACTTCTAAGGAACGGTGCTTCTCGTCCAAATCTCTTCTTCGGTCAGTATCATGGCTTCTACTTCATCTCTCTGTCCTAGCCAGAAAGGGATTGTGCTTCATCTTTCCGACGTACGTCTCTCTGTCATCTCTATCTCTCGTTTAACTAATAACCTAACAAGCTTATCCTTGTTTACTAACCTTTTAGTTCTTTTGATTCAGATCTGAGTCGGCCAGTCTTAGATCCATTTCTTCTAACGAGCATTGCATCCTCTCTAATCCATTTCTCTGTTTCTGGTGAGTCTACTTCATTTTGAAGTGTAGTATGAAGTTTCGAATTTGTAGACTAAAGTTTGAATTTGTAGACTGATATTTTGAATTTGTAGACTGATATTTTGAATTTGTAAACTGATATTTTGAATTTGTAGACTTCTCATTTAAACTGAATGTTTTGAATTTGTAGTACACTGATGTTTGAATTTATAGGCTTCTCGTGTAGGCTTCATTTTAAATTGTAGACTTCTCGTATAGAATGCACTTGTATAATTCTTTGTTTGTGTCTTCTTGGTGCATGTTACAAAATGGATAAGCTTGATTTCCTATCGAGGTTGTATACTCCAGGGAGGAGCTCAAGAACTGTGAGTAACAGACGGTTGTATCAAGCTTTTGTACCAGACATATGATTGTAACAAACTATGTAATTTGCTTGCAGCAGACTTAAGTATTAGTCTTCTTTTACAGAAGACTTTACAGAAGTCTAGTACTCGACTATTTATCAAAATATCATCATTTCTATCAGTATAGTACTCTTCTTTCAGAGATTTTAATTCATATTCGACCAAAAGTACAATTCTAATACAATCCAGAGATTTACATATTAGTCTTCCTCTATAAGACACTTAAAAAGAAGTCTACATTCTGTTCAAGAAGACTAACATGTTAGTCTGCATGACAAAAAGTAACATTAGAACTCAAAGTAATAGAAAAATTAAACCTACAATTTCAAACAAATTTCATGAAATAAGACAACATCCAAAGCGACAATACAGTTGATAAGTTAAATACATAAGACATAAGACAACATCAAAAGCAATAAGACAACATCCAAAGCAATAATACAATTGATCAATTCAACACATAAGAGATAATACATAAGACAACATCCAAAGCAGTAAGACAACACTGGTTTAACCTCGACAGTTTGGATGTGACCTAGTTGTTTGCACTGTGACAATTAACGTAGACTTACTATATGTCTACAATTGTTTCCTAGCAATATAGCAAAATCAAAAGTATTATACTTCATAATTACAACAGTTTTTCTATTCAAAATCACTCAAACCCATTAGAATTAACTATTACACACTTTCAAACGAAAAAAATTGTGAAAAAATTAATGCATAGTACACAAATTAACTTTTAATGTATATTTCAAAATAGACTCCATGTTCAGTCTACAAAGTGGTAGACTTTCTTTTCAGTTTACATCCGTAGACGGTCAGATATGTCTACTTTTTGGGTTAGTTTTTGTAATTGAAAATTTTACGGGTTATTTTTATAGTTGAAAAAAAGTTTTGATTTATATAAGCAAACTTCGTTTTCAGTCTACAACTTCAAAATGTTAGTTTTCGCTATTGACAAGAATTTTCCAAGATTTGACTTTCAGAGGTAGACTAAATATACAGTCTACAGGTTTAATTTTTTTGAATGAGGTTAGTTTTGCAATTGACTATGTTTGACTTTTCAGGGGGTAGATTGAAATGAACGTCTACAGCTTTGCAGACTTCGCAAGAAATCTACTCTCAAATCCGACGAGGTCTGTTTTGCATTTGACCAAAATAAAAAATAGACTTCACGGATAGTCTACATTTTTTTCTGGAAGAGAAGACTGCATATGAAGTCTACATATTAAAAAAATTAATTAATTTTTAAAAAGTCTTAGTTAAACACAAAACTAACCTTTTCAACGCAGCCAAAATTTTGGTCAAATGCAAACTGACCTTAAGTAAACTTCTCCGGCAGTCTACGCTTGTAGACTTATGTTGAAGTCTGCTTATGAAAGTCAAAAGTTCATTCAAATGCAAAACTAACCTCTTTTGCGTAGTCGTCTTTGGTAGGTCTACGTACTTTTTTTTTGTTGTCAAAGTTAAGATGTAAACTGTCGGGGAAGGCTACGTTACAAAAAAAATCCGTTAGTCAATTGCCAAAACTGACTTGTGCGTTGACAAATAGACTGCATTGTATGTCTACATAATGGCGTAGACATATAAAACAGTCTATTATCATGACACATATCTGAGAAACGACTTAAACCATGAAAATAGTTATATTTTTGCAGTGTGAAGCTCGTTTCCAGCCTTTTCAACCATCCTAACTCCAATAATGACCAAAAGGAAACATTTTTGACAATTCACAAGTGAAAAACACAAAATTATGAAGTTTATGATTATGAAAAATGAAGGTTAAGAGAGATTTTTATATGGAAATGTAGAGAAAATGAGAGGAAATGAAAGATTTGCTTGTTTAGTATGAGAAAAAAGTGGTTGAAATTCAATTCTAAAGCCTTAAGAGATAAAAATGGTGGTTCATGGTGGTTGAAAATATTGATGATGATGGCATAGTTGTAATAAAGAAGAAATGTTTAGGGTGTATTTGGTTTTTTGTATTTTTTCGAAATTAATAAATAAATAAATAATAATGGCAAATTTGTAAATAATTCAAAAAATTAGGGGTATTATGGAAAATTCAATGATGAATAGTAACTAAAAAAAAAGGGTTGGTTTTAGGTTTGACTTGAATTTTTAGGTTGTTTTTGAAAAACCCCCCAAAGATAAATCATAGATAATAAAGAATAACTTTTGAAGTGCACCACAAAACAAAATATTTATATATGTTGTAAAATTAAAGTAATCTAATATTTTGAAGTCTTATTTTTAAAAATAAAGTTGCTATCATAACATCTAAAAAATATCCTATATTAGTAAGTAATAAAATTAATAACAAAGTAAAATATTTTTAAGCAAATCACTATATATTAATAATTTCGAATAAGAAATATAAACAATAGTATTATAGATTTACACAATATATAACACTAAAATACAAATTACTATATTTATAAAATTTCTAATAAAATCTAATACATTTATAAAATACAAAAAAATCCTCACGCACGTGCGGGTTAAAATATAATATTTGTTTAATTTTAGATCTTGTAGATATAATACAATTTAATTCTGTTGTAAGCATTTCTTACTAATATAAAATTGAAAATAATTAAAATAAACTCATTAAAATCTAATAAGAAAGATTATAATGATAACATTGGCAAGAATTGTTTATTTAATTATTAAGTTCAAATTTATTGATATAAAAAAATAGCTGAGCTTAGTTTACTAAATAAGAAATTTCTCTAATGAGTTATACATAAATTAAATTTTTGTATGTCTTAGAATTTCATCGTGTTGAAAAGATTCAAAAGTATATTTCAGATTTCATTCGAATAGTCTTAACATTTGTTTCTGACAAACATACATTTACGAGTATGTATAAGTTAACTGAGTCAACAAAATCATGAAATGGTATTTAAGTTCAACAAAAGATAAAATCATAAAAAAATTAAAAGGTAAGAATGTAAAAGTTAAATGAGTCAACAAAATATTTAAATGTTATTTAAAATCAACAAAATCTGAATAAAGAAAATTTAAAATGATGAGAATGCAAATATATTTCAAGTAAATATAATGATAGATCAACCAACTTTAATGGTATTTTTAAATTCTTAAAAAAAATGCAATTACCATCTGAACCTATTCTACTAAAAATCATAAGAATGCAAATATATACCATGGATTATACCAGTTTTTAGTCATAATATAAGTCTTTATAGAGTTTTTTTTAGATTTTTCACATTTAAAAAAAAATTAATAGGCTTTTTGAAACTATTTTAAATTTTTCAGACTAGCAATGCTGTAAAGAGATAGGAAGCCTTGATTAATGGTAAAAGTGATGCTATACAGAAACACCACGTGAGTGCCATCGTATGTATCAATTAATAGTTAATATATGTATACATATCAATTACATGTCCAAACATCTCGTTTTTATATAGTGTAAATGTTACTGAATGTAAAGAAATAAGTAAAATTGGAATTTAGTGTGACCAATAAGCTTTTTGTTATTAATTATCAGAAAAAGAAATATGTATATAATTATACGTTGATTGCCTATTGAAGATTTCACAAATGTTATTTTTGTGTTTAGGTATAAGAATATGAAATAAACTCCATAATAATATGCATAATTATATTTACCTCCATGTTGAGTTACTATTATACTTCCCCGTTCTTTGGAACCCTGATTTACTGGAGGTTCATAACTTGTAGTCAAGGTAAGTAATATATTAGCAAAAATATTACATATTAAATATTACATAGTAATAATTAGGTGACATTATGTTATGATTGATAATGCAAGCCATTAAGAGTATTATTCGGGAGGCTTGAGTAATGGTCGTGGTCTTAACTAAATTATGTTGGAGTTGTTATTGTCGCAATATCTTTTTATTTTATTCTCAGTTTTATATTTAATTACTTTTAATTTAAATTATTTTGTACAAAAAAATAATTAATTTTGTTTCATTGAACATATTTAATGACTGTTTTTATCATACCATTAATTTGCTATAATATTTATTACATACATATACATCATAATATATAATATGCTTATTTTATAATATATAATGTCTTTTATTTTATTACCGATAAGTGCAATGGATACAATTTTATAATTTTATTAATATCCATACATGTGTGCGAACTCTACCTAGTTAGGTCATAAATTTTTAGATACAACAACATACACGTGAGCTTCCATAAGATTCACACAAAGCAATTCTAAAAGGCAGTTTGTTCACTCCACAACTCTCATAACAATCTTATTTCTTTTGACATGGTCTTTTGAAATCACAATCGCTCAAATCATCCAATTTTCCTGATAATCATGATTATAACAACTTTATAATTATTATATAATAAAATAATAGTAATTATAATATTATTATAACAAACATTTTATAAAAAGATAAGTTACGTGTAGATTGAACATTAACAATGAAAGAAATGATGATGAGAAGTAAAACAAAGTGCAATATTGAAGACTTCATCTTATGTTTGTCAATGAGGAGACCATATTTTTTTCGGTTTAGTGAATAATCTAAGAATGATTGTTCTTTATATAGATTCTTTTTGAAATTAAATTAAGGAATCTGGTCAAATTATTTAAAAATCTGAATTTGCACATACCATATTTGTTTAATTTTAGATCTTGTAGATTTTAATACAATTTAATTATGTTGTAATCATTTCTTACTAATATAAAATGCAAATAATTAAATAACTCATTAAATTCTAATAAGAAAGAGTATATGATAACATTTGCAAGATTTTTTTTTACTAAGTTCAAAAATTATTGAAATGAAAAATAGCTGAGATTAATTTACTATAGAAGAAAGTTCTCTAATGTTTATATATATATATATATATATATATATATATATATATATATATATATATATTTATATTTATGAAAAATAAATTTTTGCATGTCTTAGAATTTTTTGTCTTGAAAGATTCAAAAAAATAATCAGATTTCATTAGAATAGTCTTAATATTTTTTCTGAGAAAAACATATATTTACAAGTATGTATATGCTAAAGCAGTCAACAAATAATGAAATGGTATATAAGTTCAAAAAAAGATAAAATCAAAAAAAATGAAAGGTAAGAATGTAAAAGTTAAATGAGTCAAAATAATATTTAAATGTTAATTAAAATCAATAAAATCTGAATAAAGAAAAATTAAAATTGATAAGATGCAAATATATTTCAAGTAAACATAATGATAGATCAACCAACTTTAATGGTATTTTGAAATTCTTAAAAAACTGCAATTACCATCTGAATCTATTCTATTAAAATCCTAAGAATGCAAATATATACCATTGATTTTACCAGTTTTTAGCTATAATATAAGTCTTTTTAGAGTTTTTTCAATTTTTCACATTTAAAAAAATTCAAAAGGCTTTTTGAAACTTTTTTTTAATTTCAAGTATTTATTAAAATTCTAAACCTACCCTCCAAAAGCCTACCCCTCAAATATAAACATTAAGTCTATATTAGTTAACCCTAGGGTTATAAGTTTCTAATATCCTCTTTAAAACCAAAGGTAAATGTGATTAATGTAAAGATGAAAAAGTGTACTAAGAAAGTGTTATTTTGGCAATTTCTCATACGTTAACTGAGTCAACAAAATCATGTAATGCTATTTAAATTCAACAAAAGATAAAGTCATTAATTTTTTAAAAGGTAAGATGTAAAAGTTAAATGACTCAACAAATATTTAAATGTTATTTACAATCAACAAAATCTGAATCAAGATAATTTAAAATGATAAGAATGCAAATATATTTAAAGTGAACATAATGATAGATCAACCAACTTTAATGGTACTTTGAAATTCTTTCAAAATTTTAAGTGCCATTAACATCTGAATCTATTCTATTAAAATTATAAGAATGCAAATATATACTATGACTTTTACCAGTTTTTAGCCATAACTTAAGTCATTTTGGAGTCTTTGCATTATATTTCAATTCTATTTTAGTGTCTTTTCAGGTGAATGTATGTTTTGGAGCATTTTGGAGCTATAAAAAAAGAAATGCATAGCTGTTCAATGAAGTCAGAATCGAGATATAGAAAGATTGTCGATCGACACTATACTTAGTAGTGATCGACCACCCGTCATAGACAAGCTGGCTTAATTTCCAGAAATCAAGCTTGGAACAGAATTTCCACATATTAAAATATTACTCATGGCCGAATTCACTAAATTACCTTAATTAACTCTCGTTTGTTTCTAGGAACCTACCTCAACATTATTAATTATGATAGTAGACAATGCTCTCGCTTGCATATAACTATCCTATGATCAGGGTTCTAGTTAGATACTCTAGAACACAACCAATAAACACAATTCTATTGATAGATCTGATAATCACCCTAGAAATTCTATTGTTTGGCTAATCCATCAATATCATTTATAAACCCTAAACCTAACAATAGATCTACTCAGACTTATCTTTCTCACATAAATCATAGATGATATAATATATATAATATAAAATCAAAGGAGTTCCAGGAGGACTCTGGAAAGAATTCCTCCCTTCTCTCCCTAACCCTATAAGAATGAATAAAGAAAACTTTCTTAGTGTCACTGTCAACAATTGCTTAGAAAACATATAAATAGGTTTTAGGTTGTCCATGGGTAGTCTGGTAATTTGTGGTAGATTATGGGCTTAAGTCAGCCATACAAAAAGTCGGGCCTGTCTTCTTGGATCAACGTCAATCGACACCAAGGCTGGGCCGTCGATCGACTTCAATGCTGGGCCGTCGATCGACACTCATTCATCTCTCTACAGCTTCCTCTCGCGAGGCAGACAAACCACTCTACAGTAAAACGGGCATACCTTTGGCTGGAGGTTCTTGATTGACCTCAAACCGGTGCATTGGAAATCTAACTCAAAGCTATATCTTCTCTCGAAAGATCATGTCAATCTCATCGTAGGAAGATCTCCATCCATAGCTAAACATATGACGCATCTGCGCAGTTCTGCATCTCTAAAAGCTCCAAAATCACCAAAGTTCTCCAGAACATACCTGAACCTGAAAATACTTGAATACAAAGCCCTATAAAATATTTTTTTTTGAAAGCTCTTTAGGTACTCACTTGCTGGATGTGCTTCATATTAACTTAAGAAACTACCATCATGATCTCTTACATTTTGGACTGCCATCAAGAATGCCTTCCTGCGTAACTTCTTTGATGATTAAAGATCTGAAGAGTTGAGGAACCGGATCTCCATGTTTACATATGGGCCTGCACAATATTTCAAGAGCTCCCAGATCAGATTCAAGTCATACCTGAGAGGCTGTCCACACCACGGATTTAACGAGTTATAACTACTATGTATTTTTTTCAGAGGTCTCGCCTTGGTTTATGAGATGGATTTAGACACAGATAGTGAGGGAAATTTCAGCACAAGGAATCCAGAAGAAGATATGAGACTTATTAAGAACTTGGTGTCTAGCAATATCACAAGAACACTGATTATGAGAGGAAGAAACCGGCTGATAGTTTGGATATGTAGCAGAATGTTGAGGTTAAGACAAAGCTGGACAGTGTTCATAAACTTCAGAAAACAGGTAACCTTCGCGGAAGATATGGAGGTTATAGATGTCAACAGTGATAGAGACGACAAGTAGGATGTGAGCTACATTAGTGATATTGGTTCTGAGAGTTAGAAGTTTGGGATACAGAGTGCAACAGAAACTTCAGTGGCGTTGGCCAAAGAATAATTTTAGAAAAAAACAAAACTTGCTGTACCAAAAGCCCTTCAACCAAAACAACAGTGGCGTGACATGAAATTATGGAGTCTCTTCTTATCAGATCCATGCTCCATCAATTCAGGAAAGCAAACTGGAATCCATGATTTATAAGGTTCTTAAAAGACAGCATACGTTGGCAATGGACGTAAAGGAAGATTGATACTATGTACACTAATATGAATGACAAGTTTGAAGCACTCAGTACACATGTGAAGAAGCTTGAGACTTAAGTTTTTCAGACTAGCAATCCTTGATTAATGGTAAAAGTGAGGCAAGACAAAAACACCACGTTAGTGCCATCATAAATATCAATTAATAGTTAATATATGTATACATATAAATTACATGTCCTAACATCTAGTTTTATTAGTGTAAATGTTATTGAATGTAAAGAAATAGGTAAAATTGGAATTTAGTTTGACCAATAAGGTTTTTGTTATTAATAATCAGAAAAAGAAATATGTATATAACTATTACGTTGATTGCATATTGAAGATTCCCAAATGTTTTTTTTGTGTTGTAGGTATAAGAATATGAAATCAACTCCATAATAATATGCATAATTATATTTACCTCCATGTTCAGTTACTATTATACTACCACGTTCTTTGGAACCCTGATTTAACGGAGGTTCATAACTTGTAGTCAAGGTAAGTTATATATTTCCAAAAATATAACATATTAAATTTTACATAGTAATAATTAGGTGGCATTATGTTCATGATTGATAATGCAAGCCATTCGGAGTATTATTTGGGAGGCTCGAGTAATGGTCGTGGTCTTAACTAAATTATGTTGGAGTTGTTATTCTCGCAATATCTTTTTATTTGTATTTCAATTTTATATTTCATTCTATTTAATTTAAATTATTTTGACAATAAATAATTAATTTGTTTCATTGAACATATTTAATGACTGTTTTATCATACAATTAATTTGCTATAATATTTATTACATACATATACATCATAATATATGATATGCTTTATTTTATAATATATAATGTATTTTATTCTATTACCGATAAGTGCAATGCATACAATTTTATAATTTTATTAAAATCCATACATGTATGCGCGGTCTACCTAGTTAGTCATAAATTCTTAGATACAACAACTTACACGTGAGCTTCCATAAGGTTCACAAAAAAAAATCTAAAAGGCGTTTGTTACTCCACAACTCTCATAACAATCTTATTTATTTTGACATGGACTTTTGAAATCACAATCGCTAGAATCATCCAAATTTCCTGATAATCATGTTTATAATAACTTTATAATTATTATATAATAAAATAATGGTATTATAATCGTATTATAACAAATTTTTATAGAAAGAAAACTTACGTGTAGATTGAACATTAACAATGAAAGAAATGATGATGAGAAGAAAAACAAAGTGCAATGTTGAACACTTCATCTTATGTTTGCAATGAGGAGACCAGATTTTGTTTCTCTTTAGTGAATAATCTAAGAATGATTGTTCTTTATATAGGTGCTTTTGAAATTAAATTAAGGAATCTGGTCAAATTATTTAAAAATCTGAATTTTCACATACCATTTTGTTTGATTTTAGATCTTTTAGATTTAATACAATTTAATTCTGTTTTAAGCATTTATTACTAATATAAAAATGCAAATAATCAAATAAAATCATTAAATCTAATAAGAAAGAGTATATGATAACATTGCAAGAATTTTTTTATTTAATTATTAAGTTGAAAATTTATTGATATAAAAAATAGCTGAGATTAATTTACTAAATAAGAAAGTTCTCTAATGAGTTATATATATATTTAAAATTTAAAAAAAAAATTGTCTTATAATTTTATCGTCTTGAAAGATTCAAAAATAAATAGATTTCATTCGAATAGTCTTAACATTTGTTTCTGACAAAACATATATTTACAAGTATGTATAAGTTAACTGAGTCAACAAAATAATGAAATGGTTTTTAAGTTCAACAAATGATAAAATCATAAAAAAAAAACTAAAGGTAAGAATGTAAAACTTAAATGAGTCAACAAAATATTTAAATATTATTTAAAATCAACAAAATCTGAACCAAGAAAAGTCTAAAATGAGAAGAATGCAAATATATTAAAGTAAACATAATGATAGATCAACCAACTTTAATGGTATTTTGAAATTCTTAAAAAAATGAAATTACCATCTGAATCTATTCTATTAAAATCATAAGAATGCAAATATATACCATGGATTTTACCATTTTTAGCCATAATATAATTCTTTCTAGAGTTTTTTTTATTTCTTACATTTAAAAAAAATTCAAAAGCCTTTTTGAAACTATTTTTTTTTTTTAATTTCAAGTATTTATTAAAATTCTAAAGCCTACCCTCCAAAACCATACCCCTAAATATAAACATTAAGCCTATATTAGTTAACCCTAGGGTTATAAGTTTCTAATATCCTCTTTAAAACCAAAGTAAATGTGATTAATGTAAAGATGAAAAAGTGTACTAAGAAAGTGCTAGTTTTGGTAATTTCTCATAAGTTAATCGAGTCAACAAAGTCATGAAATGCTATTTAAATTCTACAAAAGATAAAGTCATTAATTTTTTTTTAAAAGGTAAGAATGTAAAAGTTAAATGAGTCAACAAAATATTTAAATGTTATTTACAATTTTTGCCCCGCGCGGATTCTGGAACTTCTTCTTTAGCAACAAAATTTGAATCAAGATAATTTAAAATGATAAGAATGCAAATATATTTAATGTGATTATAATGATAGATCAACCAACTTTATGGTATTTTAAATTTTTTTCAAAAATTTAAATGGCATTAACATCTGAATATATTCTATTAAAATCATAAGAATGCAAATATATACTATGAAGTTTACCAGTTTTTAGCCATATTTTAAGTCATTTTATAGTCTTTGCATTATATTTCAAGTCTATTTTAGTGTCTTTCTGGTGGAACGTATGTTTTGGAGCATTTTGGAGCTAAAAAAACAAGAAATGCATAGCTGTTCACTGAAGTCAGAATCGATATATAGAAAGATTGTCGATCGACTCTATACTTAGTAGCGATCGACACCCTTCCTAGACAAGCCGACTTAATTTCCAGAAATCGAGCTTAGAACAGAAGTTTCCACATATTAGAAGATTACTAATGGCCGACTTCACCAAATTAACTAACTTAACTCTTGTTTGTTTCTAGGAACTTAGCTCAACATTATTAATTATGGTAGTAGGCAATGCTTTCGCTTGCGCATAACTATCCTATGATCAGGGTTCTAGTTCGCTACTCTAGAATACAACCAATAAACACAATTCCATTGATAGATCTAATAATCACCCTATGAATTCTATTGTTTGGCTAATCCATCAATACCATTTATAAACCCTAAACCTAACAAGAGATCTACTCAGACATGATCTTTCTCACATAAATCATAGATGAATAGTATAGATATAATATAAAATCAAAGGAGTTCCAGGAGTACCTAGAAGAATGAATAAAAGAAAGCTTTCTTAGCGTCACCGTCAACAATGACTTAGAAAACATAAAAATAAGGTTTTAGGTCGGTCCATGGGTATTCTCGTAATTTGTGGTAGATTCTGGGCTTACGTCGGCCATAAAAAAGTCGTACCTGTCTTCTGGGAATCACCGTCGATCGACACCAAGGCTGGGCCGTCGATCGACACTCATCCATCTCTCGACAGCTTCCTCTCGCGAAGGCAGACAGACCACTCTACAGTAAAACGGGAATAACTTTGCTGGAGGATCCTGATTGACCTCATACCGGTAGCATTGGAAATATAAATCAAAGCTATATCTTCGGTCGAAAGATCAGATCAATCTCACCGTAGGAAGGTCTCCATCCATAGCTAAACATCTGACGCATGCTGCACAATTCTACATCTCTAAAGGCTCCAAAATCACCAAAGTTCTTGACAGGAGGGTTTTTTGTATTTCAATGCAAACTCTATCAAGTTAACCTTACGAACTACTCTTGCCAGGATAGGTCAATTTGTAGTATATAGGGAACGAATCCACAGGGAGCGTGGGCACACAATAAACTCAATATAGTCGCGATTAAAGCTAGGCAAATAGATTAATAAGAAATAAATAAACTATGAAGAAAATGATTGATTGGTAAGTAATCAATAATAATAAATAGCAAGATCTAGGTTTAATGGAAAATGGATTATAGAGGATAGAAACTAAGTGTATTAATCATAGAACTCGATATCTAATGTAAAAGACAAAAGGCTCTCGCTGGAGTCTAATCTATTGACTAACTCTGATGTCTCAGCTCTCGCTTGTTCACCCAGAATGACCAACGATCGATTGAAATGATCCTGCATCGATCGATGGTCTCAAAAGTCAGGCGTTATGATCTAATTCGACAAGTTCACTAAATTAACTAAATCAACTCTCGTTTGTTTCTAGCAACCTAGCTCAACAGGATTATTTGTGGTAGTAGACCATGCTCTCGCTTGCGCCTAACTATCCTATGATCAGGGTTCTAGTTAGCTACTCTAGAACACAAGCAATAAACATAATTCTATTAATAGATCTAATTATCACCCAAGAAATTATATTGTTTGGCTAACTATCAATACCATTAATAAACCCTAAACCTAACAAGAGATCTACTCAGACATGATCTTTGTCACAAAAATTATAGATGAAATAGAATATATTATATAATATAAAATCAAAGGAGTTCCATGAGGAACTAAGGAGGACTCTGAATGAGTTCATGTTTCTCTCCTAACCCTATAACAATGAATAAAAGAAAGCTTGCTTAGCGTCCAAGCATAGCCGTCAACAATGGCCAGAAAACATATAAATAAGGTTTAGCCCGTCATGGGTATTTTGGTAATTTTTGATGGCTTCTGGGCTTAAGTCGGCCATAAAAAAATTCGGGCCTTCTTCTGGATCACCGTCGATCGCACACATGCTGTGCCGTCGATCGACACTCATTCATTCTTCTCGCGCAGCGTTCGCCTCTCGTCGAGACGGACGACCACTCTCCACTAAAAACGATCATCAAACGTAGATCCTACCGTCATATGGACTAAATCTGGTGGCATAGGAAATTCTAACCATATCATATCTTCATGTAAAACTACTGCATCTCAACTCGCACCGTGAGAGGGTCTTCCATCCATATCGTGAAACAGTCAGACGCATACTTCGACAGTTCTGGATCTCTAAAAGCTCTCTAGAATCACCAAAGTTCTCAGAACGTACTCGTGAACCTGGAAATACTGCTAAACAGACTCCAATACATTAATAGACTCTAAATATGGACTGATGTCATGAGCACAATAGTGATAGGAATATCAGGCTCCTATTAGTCTCCAGAACACACCTGAACCCGAAGTACTCTAAAAAATACTCCAAACACATATAAGGAGTTTAAATAGGATGATATCATGCGCAATAATGTGTGATATATCTAGGCCCTATCAAATACCTTCTTTGAATCTCTTTTAGTACTCACTGTGTGGCATGTGCTCATATCGGCTTAGAAACTACCATCGATGATCTCTCTTACATCTTGCACTGCAATCAAGAACGGGCCTTCTGCGTAACGTCGTTTAGTGATGAGCAAAGAATCTGGAAGACTGAGGAACATGCATCTCCATGGTTTGTACTTAGGGCGGCCTGTGCACAAGTATTTGCAAGAGCTCCCAGATACAGAGTCAAGTCATACTGAGAGGACGGTCCACACATGACATTAACGACTGGCGACAGCTTCTAGGCTACCTTCGTCAGAGTCCTCGCCTTGCGTTATGAGATGGATTTTAGAGCACTAATATGTCAGGGAATCAGCAAAAGCGAATCAGAGCAAAGTTATGAGACCATGAGAAACTTGGCATCTAGCGAATAGCCTAAGAACCACTATTATGAGAGAAGAAATCGGAGCTGATGTTTGGATATGGAGCAGAATGCTGAGG
>CAJHQP010002990.1:0-74618 GCA_905132765.1 Moricandia arvensis
GAAAGAAATATTTGTATTTAACGTGTTACGTGTGTTTGCGCTTTGCAAAATAAGTTCCAAAAGAGACATTAGGTTGAATAAGACATTTTATTTTTACATATATTACGATCACTTTTACAAATATGATTAAGAGATGAAAAAAAAAACAAAATAGCACTATGAAGTAACATTTGTAATAATAGTTGACGCTTAACTTGATGGTATGGAGTGTTATGTGGGTGGAGGTGTGATGGATTTTGTGGATCGTGGCTTAGTATGCGACTTGTGCTACGTTTTTTCCAACAATATATATTATAACATGGCTGAACATAAATAGTAAGACAACAACGATATGATCACTTTTTTTTAATTATAAGATATCATCACATATCATTATGTTTTTATGCTGCTTAAATCATTTGTCATATGTGTTGCGTAACATGTTAGGAATTAGTTATAAGTTCGAAACTAATTTTTCATCCGCGCTTAAAAGTGTGGAACTAATATTTGGTTAAAATTTATTTTATATAATGAAAATTACAAATTTTAGTAATTATACATTTTTCAAAATTTCATGTAATTTATGTTAAATATATTTATATGATCAAGTTTTATTATTATAATTCTTTTTGAAGATTTTATATAATTTTGATCTACATTATGATTTTGTTTGTTTTATTAGTTGGTTTAACTTATTTCACTATTATCTTATTTCTAATAGCTTAACTGAAATAAAACATGTAACTTATAATGCATTTTGTATTAAAAATCATTTTTCTGTTTTAATTTTTCTGATATAATTTATTTATATAATTTGATTTTGTTATTTTAAATTAGAATTAATATGATTATAATATGGATAGTGAATACAATATGATTATTCAGCATTAGTTGTTACAAAAGTGAGTAAAATGCAAAAAGTTGATTGTAATGTAGGCTTTCCATAATTTTTAGTAGAATAAAAATAAGTGAATTTCTATTAATTTGAAATAAAAATGATTATAAAATATGTATAAGCGTGAATAGATAGTTATTGTTGGACTAATCATTTATTAGTTGGTCATGATTTTGATTTAATAAAATAAATTTTCTTTTGTAAAATAAGACGATTAGTCTGATGAATGATAATCAATTCTAATCGATGGATGAAAAAGATAAAGTTTATGTTTGGAGCATAATTTAAGAGGTTGCTTTCCTATAGGTCTATGTATAATTGCATGTCTTCTATTTTTACCATTGTGTGATATCATAAAACCCTATCTTACTTGCGACAGCTAGCTATATAACCCTAATACAAGTAGGCATTAGCTATCAATCAGTGAATTTAAACCACTTCTCATCGTATCATTAATCTTATCTTTTGATTCACCTTTTGATACAAATAGACAAAACCATTTTTTTTGCTTTTAGTTTTTACCATTAAGTTAACCTTGAGTGTTTTTGTCAAAAAGTAAACATTAACCTTGAGTGGAGGTAAACAAAAGCTATGGCAGAACAAATTTAATTTTATACAGTAGAAATTTATAAATTAATATTTAATAAATTAATAGATATGGTAAATTAATAAAAAAAAATTGATTATCGCTCGTGCCAATTCAGTATATGTACGGATCTTTTTTGCAGTGCACCATTCTATATAACATAAATTGATAAAATAATAATATAATATTTTTTAAAAATAATCTATGTAAATATATAATTATATGAAACCATAAATTAACAATTATATATATAGTTTATATAAATACGAGCAAAACATTCTATTATTTATTTTATATTCACAATGAATTTCATTTTTTTCTTATTAACAATTTAATATATTTTGATAATATTTAGTAAAATTACATCTAAAATAAAATTAAATTTTATGAAACATATTTATATACACCAAATTAATTAAAAATATGTAAGTTAATTTTCTAAAATATAATTTATTGTATATATATATATATAAGAAAATAAAATATTTTGTATATAAGCTAATAAAATAATATAATTCTAACATTATTAGTTTATACAGTTTATATATATATATATATACTTGGTCTCTAAAATACACATTTTAAACATTGCTAAAAATTAAGAGATAAGATGCCATATATATATATATATATATATATATATATATATATATATATATAAACCTGAGGAATGATCTAGACTTACATGCATAGAGTTTGGATCGAACCAACATCGGATGATACATTTACTAATAATTTTCACTGCATTTCATCCTAAACCAAATTTTAAATTATGGCTGATATTCATATTTCTAACCATTGAAAGAGTCCCAATCACACACACACATATATGTATATATATACAGATTTAACCACACGAAGTAGTCTAGTGATAAATAAATTTCGGGAAGTTAATAGATTCATGTTCAAATCATCCCATGACTTAAAATCTGTGTAGCCACACAAATATAAACTTTTATTTTGGACATCATTTGAATATTCAGAATCATTTCGTAGATCCGAAATATCTCCATATTAATAAAAAAGTGAATTTACATCATCCTCTCACCTCAGCCAACATAACACTTAGTTGTATACATGATTTCAATTCAATGGCAAAGTTGATTGGTCTCCTAACCACATTTATATTTTTCATTGTCTATAACTCACAAAGACATACTACCAAATTTAATTTCAAATTATAATGCGGTAGCGAAACGAACTAAAAATTTAAGTCTATACTTTTGGATTTGTTGGGTGGGGGAAAAAAAAGGAGATAACATAAATAAATACGTGTGACTATTAATTAAGCCCGACAAATAGAAGAAATGTGGCTAAAAAGAAAAACTTTATAATATTTATATAACAAAGACACACTTGATAATGTCTGATAGAAAGAAAAAGACTTTTATGTAATGTGATTCCACACACAAGTTGCAGAATTGTTATAAAATATAGATTGATATGGGACATTATGCATAACAGTTAGTTTACACAAATCAACATGATTCATATGTTTATATTTGTTTAAAAGAAGAACCAATATTCAAGCCAAACTTATAATTTTACTTTTTTATATCTTCTACTTTGCAGAAACACTAATATATTATGATTGGACAAGTATGTGGTGTGAGAATAGGCTTGAAACCCTAAGATAATATGTGGTGTGAGATTAGGTTTGAAAACCCGAAGGTAACCTTATGATGTTCTTTTTTCTTTGATAAGAATGTAAATTTTCATTATCAAGATAATGATACAAGAGATACATTAGAAGTGTTGGCGGAAGACAATTAAGCTCAAAGAAGCAACTTAACTTCCATTGACATGTTCTTCAGGGTGTTCCTTGAGATATGATTCTTCAGACAATGTAACATATGTAAATGTAATTGCTTAGAAATATTTTCTTGATCGAAATTCCAACGCATCAAAAAAGTAATTAGTCGTAGAAACTAACTAACCAGTTGAATTTCATTTCCTTAATCTGGCAAGAGATTATCTACTTTAGTCTTTGTATAATCTCATCCTAACAAATGGTGAGCTCATACTAGTAACATGTTGGGTTTTCCCTCCATTAGCCCAAAACCAAAATAATAAAATTGGTTAGTATAAGTATGATCCACTAAAAGCCCATGAAGAAGAAGTATGTGGAAAGTGGAGAAAGATGAAGAAGTGTGTAGAAAAAGAAGTGTGTAGAAAAGGAAGTGTGTAGAAAAGGAAGTGTGTAGAGAAAGAAGTGTGTAGAATTTTTAATAGTTACCTTTCCATTAGTATAAATAGGGGTGTTTAGTTCATTTGTAATCAATTAAGAAAAGCAAAGAAACAAAAACAAGAGAGAAAACACTTGTAAGAGAGAGTTTCCTAAAATTTCATCTTTGTAATAAATCCCTTTCCTAAATATTAAGAGTCTTCTTCTTAAACTCTTAGTTGTCTAAATCCCATCTTCATCTCATGAAGAATATTGGGTAATTTTCCCAACAAGTGGTATCAGAGCCAGGTTCAAACATATCCTCAAGATCTCGTGTGATTCAAGATGGAGGCTACCGTTACCGTTGAAGGTGACATGTTCAAACTCACGACAGACAACTACTCTTATTGGAAACCGATGATGGAAGACCACCTTTATTGTAAGGATTTACACGAACCCATCATCATGGAGGAGAAGCCGGAAGGAAAGGATGACAAAACATGGGAAGTACGAAACCGAAAGGCGGTTGCTGTGATCCGTAAGTACATTGACCGATCTCTCTTTGAACATGTATCTACCTATACAAATGCTTATGAATTATGGACAAAGCTTGAGTCTATGATTCAAAAGAAAACGCCTCGAAACAAAGCTCTTCTTGTCCGACGGTTGGTAAAGTTGGAGTACAAGGATGGCCAAAACATGATGGAGCACTTGAATAATTTCAAGGGACTCGTAAATCAGCTTAACAAAGTTGATATGAAGGTTGAAGATGAAATGCAAGCCCTTTTACTCCTTAGTTCACTACCGGAGAGTTGGGACACACTAGTTGTCACTCTAAGCAATTCAGCACCGGAGGGAAAACTTACCATGGACACCGTCAGTGATAGCCTTCTAAATGAAGAAGTCCGGAGGAAGGAACGAGACTCGAGTTCTTATTCAGAAGCCAACATTGTTGATAGAAGAGGTAGAGAGGAGACTCGTGTTCACAACAGAAGCAGAGGACGAGACCAATCTCGAAGAAGATCCAAGTCACGAACAAGAGTAACCTGCTACTATTGTGGCAAGCCGAACCACATGAAGTTGGAGTGTCGGTTTTTCAAGAAAGATCAACAAGCAGGTAATATTAAACCAGACCGGTTCAATCCTCCGAAGAAGCATGAAGACAAGACTACCACCATTGTTGAAGACCAGAGCAAAGACCTATATCTCGTTGGAGAATGTAATCTTAGCTCTGATGATAGCTCATGGATCGTTGATTCTGGTGCTTCTTTTCACGTCACCCCTCATGGAAGCTTCTTCACAACCTACCAAAGTGGTGACTTTGGTGAAGTTCAAATGGGAAACCAAGGAAGAAGCAAGATCGTTGGAAAGGGGGATGTTATTCTTACATCAAACACTGGATGTAAGATAATTCTTAAGGATGTGAGGCATATTCCCGATATGAGACTCAATCTCATATCAACAGGGAAGCTTGATGATGCCGGTTTTGATAGTCATTTTGGCAGTGGCAAGTGGAAGCTAACCAAAGAGAGTTTGATCATGGCTCGAGGAAGAAAAGAAGGCTCATTATACGTAACACAAGCCAAGCTTTGCAAGGAGGAAGTTAATGTTGCAAGCGACGACATGGATACATGGCACCGGAGACTTGGGCATATGAGTGAGAAAGGTCTTAATATACTTTCTCGCAAGAAACTTATTCCTGATATGAGAGGTACGTATCTCACACCATGTCATCATTGCTTAGCCGGAAAACAACATAGAGTCGCTTTCCGAAGATCTTCTACACCCACAAGAAGGAAGCATATTCTTGATCTAGTGCATACTGATGTATGCTCCATGTCTGAGAAATCAAATGGAGGTGCATCATATTTCGTCACCTTTATTGATGACCATTCAAGGAAGGTATGGGTATACCTTTTGAAGACAAAAGATCAAGTTCTAGATGCTTTCAAGGAGTTTGTAGCCCAAGCAGAAAGAAGTACGGGTCAAAAACTCAAGTGTGTTCGATCAGACAATGGTGGAGAGTACCGGGGTCCTTTTGAAGCATTTTGCAAAGCTCATGGAATCAGAATGGAGAAGACACCACCAAAGACGCCACAATTGAATGGCCTTGCTGAAAGAATGAATCGGACGATTACAGAAAGAGTTCGGTGCATGCTCTCTCACGCTAAACTACCCAAGCCATTTTGGGGAGAATCTTTAAAGACTGCAGTGGATATTATAAATCTTACACCATCAGTTCCTTTGGAAGGCGATATCCCGGAGGAAGTTTGGTCGGGTAAGAAGGTCTCCTACAATCATTTGAAGGTGTTCGGGTGTAGAGCATTCGTCCACATTCCTAAGGATGAACGAGCCAAGTTAGACTCTAAAACTAAAGAGTGCATCTACCTTGGTTCACCAAAGGATGATTTTGGCTATCGGCTTTGGGATCCAATTAACAAGAAAGTTATTCGAAGTAGAGATGTTGTTTTCTTCGAAGATCAAACAATCGAAGACATCGATAAATCAAAGACACCAAAGCTAAGGGTTGTAAGGAGTGAAGATTCTCATAAGCCCCAAGATCATGAACAAGTGATTGGAGGAGATGGCGAAGGGGGTCCCATCATGGATCCAAATGGTGATGAAAGTGTAGAAGAAGAAGAGCAAATGGAGCCAGAGGAAGAACATGAGCCAAGAAGATCCGGAAGAGAGACAAGACCATCTGTAAGATACTATCGAGATGAGTATGTGAATCTCACAGATGAGGGGGAGCCACAAAGCTATAAGGAGGCCATAGGAGACATTCACAAAGACAAATGGGTAGAAGCTATGCAAGATGAGATGCAAGCCTTGCAAGACAACCGCACCTATGAGTTAATGAAGCTACCAAAAGGAAAGAGAGCCTTGAAAAACAAGTGAGTGTACAAGTTGAAGTATGAGGAGAGAAGCTCAAATCCAAGATACAAAGCCCGATTGGTTGTGAAAGGATTCAACCAGAAGAAAGGCATAGATTTTGAAGAAATATTCTCTCCAGTGGTGAAGATGTCCTCTATCCGAGTGGTTCTTGGTCTAGCAGCGGTCCTAGACTTAGAGATTGAACAACTCGATGTTAAGACGGCCTTTCTACATGGTGACCTCGAGGAGGAAATCTATATGGAGCAACCAGAAGGATTCAAGGTCCCAGGAAAAGAAGACTTGGTATGCCGATTAAAGAAGAGTCTTTATGGTCTCAAGCAAGCCCCAAGACAATGGTACAAGAAGTTTGACTCTTTCATGGTGGATCATAACTTCAAGAAAACCAAGAATGATCATTGCACTTTCATAAAGAGGTACGAAAGCGGTGACTTTCTCATATTATTACTTTATGTTGATGATATGCTGATTGTGGGCCAAGACCGCAACAAGATAGCCGCATTGAAGAATGACTTAGGAAAGTTTTTTGCTATGAAAGATTTGGGGCAAGCTAAACAGATTCTTGGAATGAAGATAACTCGGGACAGGCCAAAGAAACTTTTATGGTTGTCCCAAGAACGATATGTTGAAAGGGTGTTAGAGAGATTCAACATGCACAAAGCAAAGCCGGTAAATACTCCACTTGCTGGACATTTCAAGCTAAATTCAGAACAAAGTCCAACAAGTGAGAAGGAGAAAGAAGAAATGAAGACTACCCCATATGCATCAGCAGTGGGCAGTCTCATGTATGCCATGGTGTGCACCAGACCCGACATTGCCTATGCTGTAGGAGTTGTGAGTCGCTTTCTAGCAAATCCAGGAAAGGAGCATTGGAAAGCAGTTAAATGGATCCTACGCTATCTACGAGGCACAACGAAGAGGTGTCTATGCTTTGGCAATGGAAAAATTGAGTTGAACTGTTATACCGATGCAGATTGGGCTGGTGATAAAGACTCGAGAAAATCAACTTCAGGATTTGTGATTACCTTTGCAGGGGGAGCTGTCTCCTGGCAATCGAAGCTACAAAAGTGTGTTGCCTTATCCACCACGGAAGCAGAGTATATCGCAGCAACGGAAGCATGCAAGGAGATGTTATGGATGAAGAACTTCTTACTTGAGTTGGGAGTAAAGCAAGACAAGTACAACTTACTATGTGACAACCAAAGTGCTATTCACTTAGCAAAGAATCCAGCGTTTCATTCTCGCTCAAAGCACATCGACATTCGGCATCATTGGATACGAGAAGTTCTTGAAGAGAAGCTCATACATCTCGACAAGGTACACACCGATAAAAATTGGGCAGACTTTATGACGAAGGTATTGCCAATCAAAAAGTTTGAAGACTGCTGCCAAGGTATCAGTGTCGTGACAACTTTGGGCTAAGTCGGGAAGAGGGAGATTTGTTGGGTTTTCCCTCCATTAGCCCAAAACCAAAATAATAAAATTGGTTAGTATAAGTATGATCCACTAAAAGCCCATGAAGAAGAAGTATGTGGAAAGTGGAGAAAGATGAAGAAGTGTGTAGAAAAAGAAGTGTGTAGAAAAGGAAGTGTGTAGAGAAAGAAGTGTGTAGAATTTTTAATAGTTACCTTTCCATTAGTATAAATAGGGGTGTTTAGTTCATTTGTAATCAATTAAGAAAAGCAAAGAAAGAAAAACAAGAGAGAAAACATTTGTAAGAGAGAGTTTCCTAAAATTTCATCTTTGTAATAAATCCCTTTCCTAAATATTAAGAGTTTTCTTCTTAAACTCTTAGTTGTCTAAATCCCATCTTCATCTACGAAGAATATTGGGTAATTTTCCCAACATAACAAGAGCTTCATGTCCTCAAAACTTAAATAAAATAAAATCATCTCTCAAAGTAACATACGGATGATTTAAACAGCAACTTTCTGCAAGCTCCCAAAACAAAAGAACATTGCACGAAGACCAAACTCAGACGCATAAAGCTTCCGCAAGGAGGGACTGTAAATAGAGCCTAGAACAATTGGGCCAAATTCGTCCTATAATGAAGCTTTACGATTATAAGCTCTTGATTTAGCCAAGCCCATTTCCGGCCCATAATGAAGCTTCACGGTTATAAACTCTAGACTTAGGTGAGCCCAATCGGGGCCCATTTTAACAACAGGGTAATTACGTCTTTTACGAGAGGAAACCCGAAAGAAACCCTAGGTTTTATCAATGTATATATACGATGCTCCATCTGTTAATTCAACAACTCAATGAGTTTAAAGTCTTTCGTTTTCTCAGTTTCAATTTCTCAGTTTCAATTTCTCAGTTTTGCTTTATGATTTAGACTTTTCTTTTTCTGGAAAATTGAAAAGTATCAATTTTTTTATTATTATGTGTTAAGAGTTTTTATTAAAAAGAGGAGGAAGAGAGAGATATGATGATTGAACTGTTTTTGGTTCCCTATTGGTTTGATAAGCCGAGATGATGGCATCTTATGTATTAGCTCTATCTGATCTTTCCTGCTCCTCTTATAGTTATAGTTTTTTTTTTTCCTGAGTTTTTGTAGTGTAATGAAGAGAAAGAGATATGATGATTTGAACTTTATTGTTCCCTATTGGTTTGATAAGCCGAGATGATGGCATCTTATGTATTAGCTCTATCTGATCCCTTTCTCTTCACTTATATACTTTCTTTCTTTTTTATTTTGTTATACTAGAAGACTATTAGAGCTATTAGATTCGAAGTAGTTGTGTTTGTGTTTGCTATATAATCTCTGATTAGTGTCTTTAGTCTCCATTAAATCAGTAGTTCGTATCTTAAGCTTATCTCTCTCTATGAGTCATGAGAGTTGGATGGTGAATATAGAATTGGGCTTTTGAATAATCAAAATCTATCAAATTGAATTATTTTTACGAACTTGATAGCTTATTGATTAAAATTAGAAGTGTATTTCTCTTTTATGCTTGTCAACAGCTTTGTAAGGATTTTGTTCTTGAATCTGTGCCACAATAATCAGTTGTTACTGTTTATGGAACAAAACTGAACAAAACACACTAGGTGGGATCTAGTTCAGACAGAAGTTATATTAATGTGATATGTAATGACATCAGATCAGTTCTCTTCAGATAGTCTTGATAGCTTATCAACAAGGCTCTATATTCACCAAAGAATAAGCAATTTTGGGAACTTATGACTTAACAGTTACTCTGTCACACCAAGACACTTGAGTGAAACTTTAATTATGATAGGGCTTATGCTCTAGCTTAGTTTGAAGACTTCTGTAATTCCGGATCTCATAGTCCAATAAACAGAACAAAACAGCTGCTTATAAATTATTTCAAAGCTTGAAGAAGTATGATTCGTTCTTTCGCTAGGACATCAATTACCCTAATGTGGATGGTCTGTTCTTTGAAGCTGAGCACATTGACTTATCAAATAGTCATTCTTCTTTTCACTTCGTCTCTTTACTATTTACACTTTCAATTAGCACTGTAATTGGAAACCGAGCAGCACATAGTTGTATAACGCAGTATATTCTAATCACGTGAGAAGAAACCAAAAAACTTGTAGGGTTCTTCACTTGTGAGTAACATTTCAAACAACATCCTCAAAACCAAGTCTAGCACTGTCGGAAACAGCCTCGTTCTCTTCATTCTTCAGTTCAACTTCAAGCACAAGCAACTCTTGTCTCTGTTCCACGATCATTCTATCCAGTTCTCTCATGCGAGCACCGTGTGCATCCATTTTCTTCTTCTTCACGCAAAGCTCTTCAAGCTTCTTCTTCAACCAATCCAACTCGAAACCTACTCCTACTCTGTGAGCTTCTTCTTCAACCATAAGCGTGTTCTCAGCATCCCTTAGTTCCTCCTCTGTGAGCTCCTGAGGTGCTAAGCATGTTATGTCTATGAGTTCAAGGAGGTTGTTCATGTAAGCATTCTTCACCAACTGGTTCTTTGGACGAAGATTCAGTGCTGTTTCTGGATGTCTTTCAAAGATTCTTCTCACACACTCTACCTGAGAACAAGATTCATGTAAAAACTAAACCAACTACAGTGATCACTGTAAGTGAAAGTGTTTTTTTTTACCTCTGTGTAATAAACTCGAAAGCCATTGATCTCAACTGTTCCATCACCGTTCCACATTGATATGATCAGAGTTTCTTGTGATACAGAAAAGAGGCTTTACTTGCAGCTTAGGCAAATGGAGTTTTGTGTGTTTGAGGATTGTTTTCATATAGCTGAAATATATATAATAAAGAACATGCATGCATCCAAAACATACTCTGATTGTAACTTCATATTACCTTGCCATAATTAATAACATATGAATATTAATTGCGTTTACTTATTTGGAAAATGACTCCATACTCTGTTCTAATGTTCAAAAAATAGGTAAGGGGTTATTAACCACTTTATAAGGGTCTGTACGTAGGTGGGCGTTGAAACCATTTCTTTTTTAAAAATCATCGTTATAAAAAAATTATTTCACATTTGTCCAAAAAAGATTATTATTTCATTTATAACCAATATTTAGAACACTCTTTGTTCCGTCACCTATTTACATTACTTTTCCACCAAGAAACTCAGTTATTCCTTAGAGAGGCTTCAAACTACAACCACTTGGTAACCTCTGCCTTCTCAATCTTCAGCTGAGAAAACATCTTCATCATCAGACAACAAGAGAGGAGCACTTGCAACCAAAACATCTGCCTTCTCATCAGTCTCCAGCTGAGCTTCAAGGTCTGAGCACTTCTGCTTCATTTCTTTTTAACTTTTCCTCAGTATTTTGGATCTTAATCTTACCAGTTTTTTCTCCTACCAATCCAAATGAAAACCCTATTACTTTTCATGTGTGCAAGAGTAGTTTCTATATCAGACAGATCACTATCAGAGATTTTCTAAGGCGACAAGTGCAATGTCTCAGTCAAGCTGAGTAGGGACATCCATGTATGTTGTCTTCAGAAGTGGGTTATTTATAGGAAACTTTGATGCAATGTCTGTCAGTCTGGCTGTTTTCCAAACAAATGGTTGGCAGATTTGACATAGGAGAGAGCTCAAAAATTATGACCTTGTTGTCGATAGATTTTCTCAAGAGCCTGATTTACTATAGTCAGGGAGAAGTTTGCTAGCCTTCTCCATCCAATAGGAATATATTCAGAATCAGCAACTTCCATCAATGTTGGATGGATAAAAATCAATTTTATTAATAGTCTACTGTCAAAAATCTATTTGGAATCAGCAACTTTCATTTATTTATAGTCTACTGTCAAAACTCAATTTTATTAATTGTTTCTGTCATTAAAATCATTATAATTAGTACAAACGTAAACATATATATTTGTAATATTCATTTCTTTTGAATTTTCATAACCCACAACAATTATAAATATTTATAGTTAGAATATTGATTTTATAATAGAAGATTATTCTAAGTGATAAGAAGTTGCTCACTTAAATATGCTTCTAATTTTGAGAATAAAAATCATAATCGATTCACTTACTCATTTGGATATATTCAGTTGTATATATTCGTATGCAATGAACAAATTTTTTTATATTCTAATAGGTAAAAATAATTAATTTTGTTGCATTTGTTAAACACTTAAAATTATTTATGAAACTAGAATTCTGGTTTCGTCTTCAAATGAGATTTGAATTATGGTTCAAAAAAAAACCATAGTCTAATAAAAGGCATATTTTTGGGAATAAAATTTATAACATACCATACTGTTAGAAGTATCTTAATTACTCATAAAATGTTACAATAATATAAATATTTTATTAATAACAAAAAGCCATACATTCCAACAGAAAATTGTAGTTCCACATATCTTTAGGTATCATAAAGTGGCCAACAAAATTTGAATTCACATAATATAATATCTCTTCACATATATCATAAGTTTTTTTAGCATGTATACCTTAAGAGGCCTCTTAACATGTTAGTGAATCCACATTCATAGTTCCTTTATGTTATCTTGTAAGACTTTCAAGATTATTTTGAAGACATCATTTATATAGTATTGGCTATCACAAATTTTCATTCAAATATATTAAAAACATATTAAACTCTTAATTGCATCTTATTTTCTTCCAAGTTAGTACTTGGTTCACATGATCAACATCACTGGTAAACATCATAGGAGATAGTCCAATGGGTAAATTTTTATTTAGATCATTTTTATCATGCAAATTTTGGTTTAAGTTCATGAAACGATGTGATCAAAATCAAATTATTAAACATTCCAAATTAATTTCTAAAAAATATCCAAGAAGAAGAGTAGAAAATTTAAAATAAATAGAAGCAATGAAAAAAAGGTTGGTTATGTATGTAAAGAGATAAAAATGCTAGTGATAGTTTCCTATTTTAGTGGGATTTGATATTATCTCTTATGTACCTTTTCATAGTTATATAAGGATATATTTTATGTTATATATATACATGTTTCCCTTGATAGATGAATAAACACACACATTCATAAATTATTAGCTAGGTTTAGGAAACCACAAATATTAGTATTATGCTTTTCTGAAATTGTAAGAACGTGTTTTCATAATGATATTCTTTGCACAAAGATTGTTCATAAGTTTATTGATTACAGTTTTTTTTAGTAAATTATTAGATTTGATTGTTGGTCTCAATCAAAAATGCTTTCGTATATATGAAAAGATTTCAAGAATGGAATTGTGGTCAAACTGACTACCTTTTCCCTAAAATTTTTAAATATTTTTATTAATGTAAAAATAGAAATCAAGTGAATATATGTGGAGATATACTGGAAGTTAGAAGTGTTATTGTTCATGAATCATGTATATAAGTTTCACTCTCTGTTTATTTGTCAGTTTGAAAATTTAATTTTAAACCACAAAATAAATTTATATTTAGTTTCTTAATCTACATGATTAAAAATATTTTATCGTTGATTTTTCAAGTAATCAACCACATCATAAGACCTTCAATCATATTATAACAAAATGAAATCATGTTACTTAATTAGTTTTTGATTCCATAAATAAATGACTATTGCTTTAATTTAATAATTTATTTAGTTTTGTTCAGTTACTTACATTACTATAGTCTAGATGTTCCTTTATGAATATAGACAACTGCACAAAACTAACCAAAACCAACATAATGCATGCTGACTTACAAATCATGAATATACCAATGGATCGATTCTTCCATTCCTCTAGCAATCTTAAAATCCACTAGTTGAAAGATCGGTGGAAAGTTGCTTGACCATAAGGTATAGCATGCCGATATTCAACAAATCAGAATAAAAACTCAACTAAAAATTATAAGGAACTTTGGAATAAAAATATATTTTTGTAATAGAAATTATGTATAATTTACAATTCATTAAGGTTGAATTTTTAATTGGCCACTCAAAAAATTAATGTTTCTTATAGATGCTTAATTTTTTTATATTTTTTTATTTTATAAATGTATAAATAAAATTTAAATTCATTATAAATAAATTATATATATATATATATATATATATTTCAATTTTATTGTTTATGTGAATTTTGTAAAAATTAAATTAAAATTAGAAATTCAACTAAAAGTGCATTAACAAGAAAAAAACAACCATATCAATTATGTATAATTTATAATTCATTAGGTTTAATTAAACTTGTAACTGACTACTTTAAAAATTAATGTGATAGGGACACCAAGAAAATAGACTTTTAAAATAATGCTAGAGATTTTTTGTAGTCACCATTATTTTAAATTGTGGACTTGTATTTTGTATAGATGAACAATAAATTTATCTATACATTGGAGGAGCATTTTTTTGTTGTCATCACACTGGAGAAACTTATTACTTATGTCAAAGCATTCTGTTTTTTTTTCTAATGTCAATGCATTCTGTTTTTTTTTTCTAATGTCAATGCATTCATTGACTTTCAATAGCTAGGTTCACTTTGTGTATACATGAAAACTGGGGAAGCAGATACTCTGTTTCATATTTGTTCTGTAAAATGGTATATATGATACTTGATCCACACGTAAACATTTTCTCTTCAAAGAAGACATATTGTATTGAAATAAGAAAAGCTAAAGAAAGAAGCATATAGGTTCAACTAAAATTCTCAATCAGTGACTTCCTTTTTCAGATCAAATCACTAAAATCAAATGGAGTTTCAGCAGCCAAAGCTGCAACTTTCTGTTTCTTGAGATCAGATTCTAAATTTGATAAAGACAACTTTCGTTTCTTGACTTTCTCCTCAAGTAATCTAATCTTTTCCCTAATTTCCTGTTTTTTCTCTTTCTTCAGGAAAGCTTCGTCCAGTTTCTGACGCAACCAATGCAACTTAAAGCCTGCTTTTGTTAGATCCAAAACCGTACGGTCTGCTTTGTTTAGATCCTCTATTGTGAGCTCCTTAGGAGACTGGCACAATGTCATAATTAGGTTTAGAAGAACACCCATGTAAGCATTTCTAAGCTGTTGATTCTCTAAACTGAAATCTGATGCCATGTCTGGATGTTTTTCAAAGATTGCCATCACTTGGTTCACCTGTGAAACAAGTAATGTTCCAGTCGTTGTGTTATTTGTTTTACACTAATTAATATTGATACTAGAGTTTTATTTGCATAATTCATTGATATATCACCTGAGAATCAAGAACTTGAAACCCATTGATTTCAACAATTTCATCAGCATCATCAGATGACTTGGACCATTCTTCCGATGAAGATGAATAACTTTGTTCCTCGTCGCTGGACTCACTAGTCTTTGTATAATTCACCATTAAGACTAATATAATAACTCACTTTAAAACCTAGAAATATTTAACTAAGGATTGCTTACCCTTAAGCTGTCTTAGCAGAGAGGATAAAGATCATAGATGATTTATATATGAAGAGCTAATAAATGGATCTTAACAAAATGCATGCATTTGTGAGTTGTTATTTTTATCATCATAACAAAACTACTAAATGGTATAATTTTTTTGCCGACAATAAATGGTGTCCATCCAATTGAGTTACTTATTTTCCGTGTATTACTGTGATGCATGCATACATCCATGCAAGATGAAATATAAATACAATCATTCCCTACTTTCAACATTGATATATAGTGAGAATCTAATGCATGAAGAAAAGATAAATTACTTGCTCGTAAAATAACTTAGCTTTAACCGTTTTTGTTCACAAAAACCATGGGATATAATGCAACACATGTAAAAGTCAAAGCTTTGTCATAAGTCACTCATGACTTCATTATCCAAACAACATCACATAACCAAGATTGGAAACGAACAAGAACACCAAATAAAACCTCCCCAAGTACCTAAGAACCCAAGAACACTAAAAATATATTAAAAAAAACTCAAGAACAATACATTTACATAACATCATCAAATGAGATAGGAGCTTTTGCAGCCGATAGCTGATCAGTGATCAGACCGGTCTAATTGGTTTAACTAAGTTTTAAAATTTTTAATGATATAAAAATATATGTCTACAACTATATAATACTTTATATAATGTTTTTTCTAGGGCTCACTTCTTGATGTATAATTGTCTATACATGAAATTTGGATCATTCCCTTCTCTTTTAAACATTGATATAGTGAGAATCAAATGCATGAAAAGATAAAACAGACCGTAACATATACAATTCCAGTTTCATATAATAGGTTTTTCTTATTCACAACACCATGTTCAACACACACAAAATCCATGGGATATAACGCAAGATATGCCTAAGTCACTAATGTAGTGTTCTAAAATGCAGTCTAGGCGTCCGCATTTTATTCAAACAACATCACATAACCAAGTATGCGAACGGATAAGAACACCAAACAAGAACCTCCAAGTGCCTAAGAACTCGACAAACATTACATAACATCATCGAATGAGATAAGAGCTTTTGCAGCCGACAACTCTAGTTTTTTCTTCTCCAGCTGATCTTCCAGGTCTGAGCACTTCTGCTTCAAATCCTTCAACTCTTCCTAGATTTCTTGCACTCAAACCTCACCAGCCTCCTCTTTTTCCTTCTTTTCTGCCATCTCATCAAGCTTCTTCCTCCAACCAATCCAATTTAAATCCAGCATTTTTCATGGATATTAATGCACCATCTGCCTCATCCAGCTATGTCTTGGAGAGCTCGTGAGGTGACTGACGCAAAGTCTCCATCAGACTAAGTAGCAAACTCAAGTAACCCATAACATTTTTTAAAAACGTTTTCTAATAATTATACATATTTTAAAACATTTATAAAAAGGTTATTTGTATTTATAAAAAAGGTTTATATAACATTTTAAAACATTTTTTAAAAACGTTTCCTAATAATTATACATATTTTAAAACATTTTTCAAAAGGTTATTTGTATTTATAAAAAAGGTTTATATAACATTTTAAAACATTTTTTAAAAACGTTTTTTAATAATTATACATATTTTAAAACATTTTTAAAAGGTTATTTGTATTTATAAAAAAGGTTTATATAAAATTTTAAAACATTTTTTAAAAAACGTTTTCTAATAATTATACATTTTTAAAAAGGTTATTTGTATTTATAAAAAAGGTTTATATAACATTTTAAAACATTTTTTAAAAACGTTTTCTAATAATTATACATATTTTAAAACATTTTTTTTAAAAACGTTTTCTAATAATTATACATTTTTAAAAAATCTTATTTGTATTTATAGATGGCACAACAATCGGTTCAAATGGAGCAACAGTCGGCTGAGATGGCGGCATATCGAGAGGAGATGGCGGAGACAAGGAGGTTAAACCAGGAACTTATGAAGAGGATGTAGGACATTTTTTCTAGAAGGTTTTAGTGTTTTTTTTTTAAATTATGAACTTTTTGAATGTTTTTTTTTATTTTGTAAAACTTTAAAATTTCTATAATATATTTTTGTTTAAATTTCTATATTTAAATTTTAATATTTTTAAATAATTCAATTAAATAAATTTAAAAACTAAAATATTTAAAAACAATTTTTAAATTCAAATCTGGAAAATCCTGACGGCTTTACGACGGCTTTCGTCCGTCGGGAATTTCTGACGGCGTTCGTCCGTCGGGAATTTCCGACGGCGTTCGTCCGTCAGGAAATTCCGACGGCTATGTTCGTCGGAAAGGCCGTCGGGATTCTCCGACGGAATGTTGGCGTCGGGAATTTTCAACGACCATGTTCCGTCGGAAATTCTCGACGGCTTTTCCGACGGAATTTTCCAATGGTAGATTTTGTCGGAATGGCGTCGGAAATTGTTGTCGGAAATTCTCAGAATTCCGTCAGAAGTTTCCGACGGATTCCCGACGACATTTGAGTTTCCGACGAAACCATACCGACTGTCATTTTCGTCGGAAATTCGTCGGGAATGGCCTATCCCGACGAAATTCTGACGAAATTGGCCGTCGGTATTGCGGCAGCATCTTGTAGTGTTTGTACTAAATCCAGATGAAATCTCTATATGTCTTTCTAACAAATTCCATCTGAGAATGAAAAAATAAATAAAAATAAAGAAGAATACATATTCAAACACACATAATCTTAGTTTCTAATATGTGAAGGAAGAAGTTGAAAGCCATTAATATCCATGGTTTCTACTATTGTTGAAATTTCCTCTGTTACATCGAACTTGCCAAGAACTACAATAACCTCAATCTCAGCTTCAATCTTGAGTTCTCCGTTTACCAAATATCCACTCTCTTTGGCATGGATTCCATTAAGTGGAAACATGGATACACGACCCCAACTGGGAGACTTCTCATCAAACCACTTCTGTTCATCTGTAATTTACACGAATAAGAAGTCACATAATCAGTCCATTCACATTTGAATAAAGCATTGAAAGAACTACTCTCATGTGAACTGAACAACAATGTTCACAACATAGCTTCAAAACTAATCTAAAACCATCCTAGCACAAAACACCCTTGAGAAACACATAACAATACAATCTGACATTTTAAAAAATTTCATAGTGCCTTATGCTCAAGGGTCCGTACACAGGTGGGCGTCTAACCACCGCAATTGTTTCACTTATAATCAATTTTAAAACATGCTTTGTACGGACACCTAATGACATTACTTTTCCATCAAAAAACTAGTTACTCTTTAGGGGGGTTTCAAACTACAAACCACTTAGTAACATCTGCCTTCTCAATTCCAGCTGAGACAACATCTTCATCATCAGACAACAAGAGAGGAGCACTTGCAGCCAAAACCTCTGCCTTCTCAGTTTCCAGCTGAGCTTCAAGGTCTGACCACTTCTGCTTCATTTCCTTTAACTTTTCCTCAGTATTGTGGATCTTAATCTTACCATCTTTTTCTTTTGCTTCTTCTTTTTTTATTTCACCAAGTTTTTTTCTCCAACAATCCAACTTAAAACCCTATATTTTTGATGTGTGCAAATAGTAGTTTATGTATCAGACAAATCATTATTAGAGATTTTTTGAGGCGACATGCGCAATGTCTCAGTCAAGCTGACTAGAGCATTCATGTATGCTCTCTTCAGAAGTGGATTGTTTATTTGGAACTTTGATGCAATGTATGACTGTCTTCTAAACAACAATTTACAGATTTGACCTAGGAGAGCAAAGAAAATGTGTAAAGTAAAGCCATATTCTCTCTGTTTCATAATATGTATAATTTAAGTTTATTTTTTTATTTTAAAAAGTGACTTTCTACAATTCTAATATAACTTTGTACATTAAATTCATTTTTACTCTTTTGAATAATCAATAAATTTTTCTTTAAATCATTTTTATTTAATTAATCATACATTAAATAAAGATACATTAGTATATTACACAATTTTTTTAATTTTTTTTGAAATGTCAAAGCGACACATTAAAAAAAAACGGAGGGAGTATTTAATTGCAGTCTTGCAAACCATATCTGCATGCGTGTATGTCAATGATATTCATTTGCCTCTCCCATAAATCTGACATCACCCGTGTTTTATTTTTTAGTTTATATGTGTTTCAAATTTATGTTTAATGAGAATAACAAGACCCCAAAGTTCTCATTAGCGATCTTCTATTTTATTTTCTCTTCCATGATTAAAATACTTTTTTTCAAAAGAAACTTGATTTAGACATTTATTTTTTCTACGGTTAATTAATAAATATTTGATCAACATGATTCAAACCTTCAACAACAAAAAATGATAAATAGGTTTCTTATTATCAAAATTATAATAAAAAAACTATGAAAAACAAGACCAAACAATTAAAGAAAATCGAAACAAAAGAAAAGAAGTTCTCTAAAGCTAAACAAATTGGACACATTTCTACAATATTAGATTTCACACCCTTCTAATTCATGTTATGTAATAAATTTATTTTATCAATACTAAGCATCATATATATTAACAAAAATGGTCACATTAAAAAAAAAATCTATATTCAGGATTCGATTTTAAAATGTTGACGTAATAAACCCACACAATGTATTATGGAGACTTTGTATGCTCATTTATTTATGATGAAAGAACTAAAGAAGTTGTATTTATAGGTGGTACTACACTATTAAGTTTACAAAACATGAAAAAGAAAAATAATACAAACCACATTCCCCATTTGTTATTGTGTTAATCGTGTTCCTTTTTATGGTTTCATATAGTGGAAATTTATTGTATAATATCATAAATAAAAAAAAAAGAGAAAAAGCTAAAAATCAAAGTTTATCATTTACACCAAAACATTAACAAGAAAAATAGTAAAATACTCATATAAAGCATGTCAAACAAAAAATAATAATTCTAAATTTAGGATATACAAAAGAATTAAGCATATTATATGACACACAAATTTATATACAACCGGAAAATACCTTGGACTACCATAGCACTTTGGTAGAAGGAAAAGAGACTTGTTCACATCTATAGTGGATCGAATCATGCAAAGAGCAGCCACCAGATCAACAAGATTCCTCTCAAAAGCCGGCAAACTCACAATGTTGAAATCCGTCCTAACGGCCATCCCTACATACTCCATGACATGCTCTGAGTTACCTGCAAGTTTATGCAAACGCATCCAGTCAGTCCTAACACGTTTCTGGTGAGATGACTCTGAAGAAAAAAAGAAAATGTGTTGGAACAGTTGGGATAAGATGACAAAACCAAAATCTGGAGGAGGACTCGGCTTCAGAGACATTCAACTGTTCAACCAGGCTCTTTTAGCCTAGCAATCATGGAGAATCCTAAAAAAACCCGACTTCTTACTAGCGAGAATCCTACTTGGAAAATACTGCCACAAACAAGCTTTTCTCAAAACTGAATATCCAACATTATGCTCACATGGATGGAGAAGTATCCTACACGGAAGAGACCTACTAAAAGACTATCTAGGAAAGGCAATTGGTAATGGACTAACTACCAGAATGTGGCAAGACTCATGGATTTCTCTAACGGAACAACTAAAACCATTTGGACCCATCTCAGAAGCAGAACTAGACTTAACAGTCTCGGACCTCCTTACGGATGAGATGAAATGGAATACCAAAAGAGTGAAGGAGATTCTACCTCACTTAGCGGATCAGATACTATGTCTGCAACCGAGCCAAGCTGGAGCAGAGGATATTGTCATCTAGCAACCAACCCCATCAGGAGTCTACTCTACCAAATCAGGCTACTCGGTAGCCTCAATGAATAGAGAAAGACACTAAAACCAATCTACGGATGAGTTTGATTGGGCTCGAGATGTTTGGGCTACTGATTGCTCCCCAAAATTGAAGGTCTTCACTTGGTCTATCATCCAAAGAGCGTTACCGTTAGGAGAAAACCTTCAAAACAGAGGTATACGAGCTCAAACTTTGTGTGTGAGATGTAACGAGGAGGAAACAACAAAACAAATATTTTTTGAATGCCCATTTGCGAAGGAAGTATGGAAAAAGGTACCTCTACTCAAAGTAGTTCACATAGCTACATCAATGGACATCAAAGAGGCCATGATTGCTTTCAGAAAGAGCATCTGCCTCCCTCCATCAGGAATCACAGGATGTATTCTCCTGTGGATATGCTGGGCCCTATGGACTGCAAAGAACACGCTGATCTTCGAAAATAGACAACTCTCAAAGGAGGAGGTTTCTGCAAAAGGAATACGGTTAGCAAGAGAATGGAGTTATGCCCAAGGATCGAAGAACAAAGAGATCGAGATCATACCTGGATCGCATTCGATTAAAGTATCTCCATACGCAGACCCGTTAACTCCGACTTGCGGATCAGATGCGGCCTAGAGCAAAGAATCGAACACCGCATGCCTCGCTTGGATCATCTCGGAGCCGAAAAACAACACCAAGAAGCAAGGATCATCTACCCAGGAGTTTGTTAACTCACCAATCGTCGCGGAAGGCTTGGCGCTTCGTCTTGGAATCATCGCAGCAGTGAATCTAGGTCTCCCAAGGATCAAGATGCTCTCACAATCAAACGCTCATCCGAGCAATCAAAAACAACGTGCAGATCAAAGAGATCTTTGGAATCGTCAAGGATATCCACCAAATCTCTTCTGCTTTTGTCGATATCTCTTTATGTTTTCTTCCTCGATCACAAAATTCTAAGGCCGACTGTTTGGCAAAGAAAACCTTAAAGGGCTATCTTTCTAGCCAAGTGGGCTTAAACTTTATGGGCCTGAGGCCATTTTTATTTTAATATAAGCAGTTTGACAAAAAAAAACAAATTCAGAATACTTAAATCCGTGCGAAAAAATCTTAGTTATAATAAGAACATATATTTGATAAATTTTATAAGATATGAACCAATTTATAAAGAAAGAGTCTGGGCTTGCTTAAGCTCGGACATAGACAGTCCTTCAATTATAACACTTCTCAAGCTTTTTTCCTCCAAATCGTAATAGAAAAGATAGAACGGATCAGAAAACTCTTTCCGGACTAGACAAACCTCGCCGGTTGAAAAGGTTTCCGTGACCATGAAGTCAAAGCCAGCAGCAGATTCAGGCAAAACAAAAGTGTTCATAGACCAAACTGCTTTCTCAGCATCTTCCACAACCCACATTCTAAAACTACCCTCACGAGGATTCTCGACCACTCCAATTTCCCCTTTGTAGTTAATAAAAGTTTTATCCGTACGAACCCATGGAGTAGGAAGCCACATATTCAGGTCCGGCCCAAAACATATTTAGACCCTGTGCAAAATCAAAATTTTAGGGTCCTTTTTGTACAAATAAAAAATTTGGGGCCTTTTTGTGTGTTAAAAAAAATATATAAGGGCCCTTTTCTTATATAAAATTAAATTTTCAAGGCCTTAATTATAAAAAAAATGTACAAAAAAATTTGTAGGACCCTGTGCCAAAGCACCCTCCGCACACGTCCAAAGCCGGTGCTGCACATATTCTCATAACCCATTGGTACAAGTTTGCTTGGTACGTTGATGATGTTGAACGTTTCAAGCTTAAGATCAAAACTCACAATTATAGAATTATCCGGGGGAGCAATGTCCTTCATATGGGCCCCGTAGTATATCGTTCCGTTCATATAGAAACCCCTTGTACAAACAACGTGAGGATATGCTACACACTGAACCTCTCTCCAAGTTTCTTCTCCTCCCAATACCACAATCTTGTGCTCCAATCTCCAAGGCAAATCATCAACGGCAAGCACTTTGTATTGATCTTCAACAAGATCGTACCCAAACATATACTCGGGGCGTGGAAAAACTTGTGGAGTAAATTTGAAGTTGAAATAGGGAAAATTATGCACTTGCCTTGTGCTAGGGTTACAAATCCCCACGTCCTGGAAGCCGTCCCCGACGCAGATCAAGCCTTGACATGCGTTATACACCACTTTGCCTTTAGTGTTGACTAGGATCAGATCTTTGTTAGAAGAAGAAGAATTTGGGTTAGGCGTTGTGGCTACCAGAATCTTTTCACCGTAAAAGTCAGCAAAAGTAATGATGAGACGAGGAGGAGCTGTGATATTCAAGTGCCGGTTTCTGAAATCTCGGCTGGTGATGATGGAGGACCAAAGCTTGGAGACGCATCGAAATCTAGACAGAGATTTCAAAGGCAACCCTAAGAGTATATTGATCTGGAGATCGATGTTAGTTTATAATTAAGTTTAGTCACATATTATTAAAAGGTGTCATGTAAAGTTGTGTCTTTATATCGAACAGTTGTGTCTCAGTCTGAAGAGTCACAATGTTTAGTTAGTATTTGTAAACTCTATATAAGTGTACGAATGTTATCATAATACATATATATACACAGAAGTTTTTAGTTACTCTGTTTTTATTATAAGAAACAGAGCAAAGTTGATTGTGTGCAATCTCGTTTCTCTCTTGGACAGAACACGTTTCTATTTTTTGTTCTAAAGAAGTTTTAACTTCCTAATATGGTATCAGAGCTCGTTTGATTCAAGGACCAAGCGAAGCACAAATAGCACTAGAGAGAACACTAGAAACCACACAAGTTACAGCACGAAGAAACAGAGGCGATGGAGGGAACATCACAACAGGTGATTCCTATATTCGATGGGGATAAGTACGAATTCTGGCGTATAAAGATGATGACCATCTTCAAGACCAGAAAGTTGTGGACGGTGGTGGAACAAGGGATTCCAGATGAACCGACACAAGTAGAACGAACTCCGGAAGCGTTACAATTAAGTGTTCAACGTGAAGAAGCGATTACACAAGACACACTGGAACTGCAAATTCTGCAAACAGCCGTGTCTGATCAGATTTTTTCACGTATAGCACAAGCAACAACTTCAAAGGAGGCGTGGGATTCATTGAAATCCGAGTATCAGGGGACTCCACAGGTACGATTGATCAAGTTACAATCAATAAGGAGGGAGTACGAAAATCTGAGAATGAATGAAGGAGATAACATCAAAGCATTCACTGACAAGATAATCGATTTGGGAAATCGGCTGAGAGTTCACGGGGAAGAGAAGTCGGACTACCAGATTGTCCAGAAGATCCTCATATCTCTTCCAGAAAAGTTCGATAGCATTGTGGCAGTATTGGAGCAAACAAGGGATTTGACTTCATTATCTGTATCAGAGTTAGTGGGTACTCTGAAAGCACACGAAACGCGTGTGGCTGCCCGAGATGAGAATATGAAAGAAGGGGCGTTCAATGTTCGAACAAGAGGAGGAAAGGTTGGTTTCAAACCAGAAAACAACAAAAGCCTAACGCATGAAGGCAAAGAAAAAAAATGGTGTAGATTCTGCAAAAAGAACAATCACACAGAATCTGATTGTTGGAAGAAAGCTAAGAAACATGATCAAGGCAGAAGTCTAAGAAACAGGGAATGCTACAACTGTGGCAAAATTGGTCACTTCTCTAGAGACTGTAACTCTAAGAAGTATGAAAGGGCACATATGACCCTTGAAGATGAAGATGTGGAAGAACACATGATGTTTAGTGCAAGTGAAGAAGCACATACAACAAAAAAAGATGATGTTTGGTTAGTTGACAGTGGGTGCACTAATCATATGACTAAAGAAGTGAGATACTTTACAAGGCTTGATAGAAGTGTCAACGTTCCAATAAGAGTTGGAAATGGTGCAGTAGTTATGACAGCAGGAAAAGGTGACATCACTGTCATGACAAACAAAGGTAAAAGAATCATAAAGGATGTATTTTTGGTACCTGGTTTGGAGAAGAATCTACTCAGTGTTCCACAGATCATATCAAGTGGATATCGGGTCTTGTTTGAGGATAAAAGATGCATAATTCTGGATCCTATGGGGAATAAGATTATGGACATACCAATGAAGCACAAGAGCTTTCGGATCACATGGAATTCGATACAACAAATAGCAATGGTAGCGAGTGAGCAAGAAACAAGGGAGCTATGGCATAGAAGATTTGGCCATGTGGGGAACTCAAGGCTACAACAAATGCAGAACAAGAAACTGGTAAATGGTTTACCAAAGTTTCAAGTCAACAAGGAAACATGTGGAGCATGTAAACTTGGAAAGCAAACAAGAGAAGCTTTTCCAAAAGAATCTCAAACCAAAACGAAGGAGAAGCTTGAGATTGTTCACACAGACGTCTGCGGCCCAATGAAGAATCTCTCACTTGATGGAAGCCGATATTTTCTGTTGTTTGTGGATGACTATACTCATATGTGTTGGGTATATTTTCTCAAACAAAAATCTGAAACTTTCTTAATGTTTAAGAAGTTTAAGGCAATGGTGGAGACTCAATCAGGTTGTAAGATCAAGATACTGAGATCTGATGGTGGTGGAGAATTTACTTCAAGTGAGTTCAACAAGTTCTGTCAAGACAGAGGAATCAAGAGGCAAGTCACAGTGCCTTATTCACCTCAACAAAATGGTACTGCAGAACGTAAAAATCGATCATTGGTGGAGATGGCAAGAACCATGATTGCTGATCAAGGACTTCCTCATAAGCTCTGGGCAGAAGCAGTGTTTACAGCAGCATACTTACAAAACCGATTGCCCACAAAGGCCATAGAGGATGATGCTACACCAGTTGAGAAGTGGAGTGGCTACAAACCTGAAATTGGACACTTAAAGATTTTTGGAAGTTTATGTTTTGTGCATATTCCCAAAGAAAGAAGAAGCAAGCTAGAAGAAAAAGCAAGACGTGGTATATTTATTGGTTATAGTGATCAATCAAAAGGGTATAGAGTTCTCATTCTGGAAACTGAGAAAGTAGAGATATCAAGGGACGTTGTCTTTGAGGAAGGCAAAAAGTGGGATTGGACAAATCAAGAAGAAATCAAGAGGAATTTTGTCTTACCCGTGAATAATTTTCACGCTTCAGGAGATCAAGTCGAAAAAGTCACCAGTCCAGTTCATTTAGAAGTTGGTGATCTGGAGACCAATGAAGAAGGAGAAACTTCAGAGCCACCAAGAAAGTATAGGTCCATGACCGAAATTCTACAAGTGGCACCAAGGGTAGAATTTGAAGAAACTGCTCAGACAACCGAATCATGCTTTCTTACAAACGCAGAACCACAAACATATGATGAAGCTTCTGAAATTAAAGAATGGAGGGAAGCCATGAGTGAGGAAATCGAGATGATTGAGAAGAACCAGACATGGCAACTGGTTGACAAACCAGAGAAGAAAAACATCATAAGTGTGAAGTGGATATATCGCATTAAGACTGATGCAAATGGGAATCCGACCAAATACAAAGCAAGGTTAGTGGCAAGAGGATTCTCTCAAGAGTATGGTGTTGATTATCTTGAAACATTTGCTCCTGTTTCAAGACATGATACAATTAGAGCAATTCTTGCTCTTGCTGCACAAATGAAGTGGAAGCTCTATCAAATGGATGTTAAATCTGCATTTCTCAATGGAGAACTTAGAGAAGAGATCTATGTTTCCCAGCCACCTGGATTTGTGACTAAAGGAGAAGAAGAAAAGGTGCTGAAGTTGCGCAAAGCTTTATATGGCTTAAAGCAAGCCCCTCGAGCTTGGTATGGAAGAATCGATTCATACTTTCTCAAACATGGATTTGAAAGAAGTATGAATGATGCTGCTCTGTATGTGATGAGAAAAGGAGAAGACATTCTGATTGTAAGCTTGTACGTGGATGACATCATTGTCACTGGAAACAACTCTCATCTCATTGAAAAATTCAAGACTGATATGAAGAAGGAGTTTGAGATGACAGATTTGGGGCTACTCAATTATTTCCTTGGGATGGAAATAATTCAAGATAATCAGGGTATTTTTCTTTCACAAGAAAAATATGCATGCAAACTCGTTGAGAAGTTTGGCATGAAGGGAAGTAAGAGTGTAAGTACTCCACTTACACCACAAGGAAAGAATGTTGAAGACAACGAAGAGTTTGAAGAACCAACAAAATTTAGAAGTGATAAGGATTTTTAATCCTTATAGCAAATCAATGTAGTATAGAAAGGATGTCAATCCAATCCTAAGTGAGTGTGAGACAGAGAGAATACAGGTTGTGCTTAATCTAAATGCAATCCAATAAGATTTGTAGTAGCAAGAAACAATGTGAAATAATCGAGTTTTAACACAAATATAACAAAGAAGAACCAATGGGTATTTAGGCAATCGATTTCAGGGTGGTAGTTCTAAATCAAGGTGTCTAACTTCAAATAAACATATCTTTCTATAGGCCTAGAACTCATTCAATATAGGTTAATCCACTTTCGATGGTAGAAACCCTTATGCAATTATGAACTAAACATCAACTTCCGTTCGTTTTGTTCACTCAAACATACATTAAGACTTAGTCTACTAGCCATCTAGCAACCTAAACATCAACTTCCGTTCGTTTTGTTCACTAGAGCAATACTAAGTTATTTCAAGCATTATGCAAACACTTTCGATGTCCTACAAATACTTAGAATCTAGATTAAAATGGCCAAAATCAATCTAGCATTAAGAATACTTAGTAAGCATAGAAATTTAAGTATTTTACCATTAGAACATCTTAACTCTTTTCTAACCACCCTTTAATCTACCTAACCCATTGATCCTAAGGATGACTACTCACTAATCATCTTGTTTACACTTAATCCCATGATGGATAGAAGCATAATCAAGATGATATAATATATGAAAATAAGAAACAGAATGTAGATGAAGAGAATAGCTAAAGGAAACAAGACTTTATAACATAAACTTCAAGAACACTTAAGAGTAATAAGAACAATTATAAGAACTCAAAATAGAATGCAAAACAAGACTTAGAATGAAAGTGATAGACTCTATTAGACAGAAGAAGACTCAGAAGGAGATGGTGTGTTTTGCCATGGGGTTTGGGGTTCTATTTATAGGTGAAGAACAACCCACCCCCCATGTTACAAAGTTAAGATCTAGATCTAAAATAAAACACACTCATTGATGTTTCTTCCACTTTATCCCATTTGCACACACCTTTTGACCCTTTACAAGGCAAATGTAGACTTGGCTCTTCAGAAAAGGTAGAGAAAGTTAGGCCATTTGATCCACCAAACTCGTCCAGCACATGAAAAGTCACACAGGCTGTCCCGATCGATCGATCCATTTTTTTCATATAAATGGATCGATCGATCCATGTCCAAATCGATCGATCTGGATTTCGGATCGATCGATCACCTTTTCCATTTTGCTCTCGGCTTTTTTGGATCGATCGATCCATTTTTGATGGAAAACTGGATCGATCGATCTAAGTCTCTTTTTGCTCCTTTTGTGTTCTAATCACCTCCAAAACTCCAAATAGCTCATCCAATACCTACAAGATGCAAATGTACATGTAATAGACTCTGAATGCAAATAAATGTAAGGTTAATGCATAAAAATATATGAAATAACAAAGCTAAAACTATGCAAAATCACAACATATCAACTCCCACACACTAGTCCTTTACTTGTCCTCAAGTAATTTAATTAAGATCAAAGGGAGAGATAATGAAAATGGGAGCTAAGAACTAAGGTATACATTTCCTGAACTCATATCTTTACGCAAGTTTACGGATCCTCAATCGACATTACTTCACAACCAACTCTCACATTCAATTAAGCATAAGCTAACAAGGTGAATTCTTGCAAATGGAAACTTGATCTCGATCATTTGGCTTGGTAAGTGAAATGGTTTAATGAGCATGTAAGAGGGGTTCAAACACATTTCTTTTTAGTGGCTTACACTCAAAAGTAGGAGCATGATCATTATGCAAAATCAATCTAAGAAAAGAGGCAACTTATGCATACATTGATTGTTCTTATTCTTCCCTTTTTCCTAGATGATCTTCAACTCTACCCTTTTTTCTTGGTGTTAATTTTCGAAATTAATTCATCCCAAAGACGTTAAGATCACTCTCTTTACTCATCCAGTGAACTCTTTCTTATCTTTTTCTTTTGAACCAACTAGAGACTGATTTTCTTTTTCTTTTGTTCATTCTTTTCTTTTCTCTCCTTTGGTTCATCTCTTTCACTTATCATACCCTTTTATACCCAAGATAGATTTTTGTAAAACAATACCAGACTTCCCAACCTAATTGCTAGCTCTCAAGAGGTTTTTATAGCTAGCCCAACATAAGAACAACCAATGTCGCCTCTAATACTCTCAAGTTTTTGCACATGACAAGCTATCAAAAGAGACCTCACTCAACAAATATGATTAGGCTTCAAAGAATGGTAAGGGTTTTAAGGGTAAGGAGGTGCCATTTGGGTTGTCTAAGAATGGTAGAAGGATAAAATCAAACCCAAATGTTTATGATCCATGATCAAGTATACAAGTACCCATAAGCAAGAAAGATTAAGTTCATTTAGCTTTAAGTTCATTTGGAGTTGGTTTCAAGAAGAATGTCAAATCTCACACAAAAACAAGTTTCAAGAAGAGTTTCAAGGTTTGTATTCCTCGTAAGGTAAGCTCCCAATGCATGAATGCAATCTAAATGCAAATATATATATATATATATATATATATTTTTTTTTGATTTTTATGTGTTTTTTATGGAAATAGTTAATGAATAGGTAAACTCTCCCCCCACACTTACTTCACACAGTCTCTTGTGTGAGAGCAATGTGAAAGAAGAGGACTAGAAGAAATAAACATGAAAGCTATATATTTACAATAGTTGGAGAGACACTTAGCTAATTGGAGTTGCTGGAAGGAGCTGGATAATTCTAACATTTGTTGCTTTGGTGGATGGCATCTTTCTTCTATGATTTAGTGGACATCCTTCTACTTTGATATGGAGAGTCATCTGAAAAAAAAAAAATAAATCAAACACACTTATTAAACACACAAAAGAAAATCACACAAATAAAACAATTATATATATAGGGATAGACATGGGAGTTCCTCCCAAGTGAGCTTGTTTTAAGTCTCTAGCTTGACTTCCTTTTTCTTTGGATCAGGCTGGTTTAGGATCGGAAAGTGGAATTGAAGTTCCTCCCTCCTCTGGTGTGGCCGCCATGTACAGCTTGACTCTTTGTCCATTCACTGTAAAGTCTCCACCAGTCTTGTTCCAAAGCACAATTGCTCCATATGGCCTCACTTCTTTGATCTTGAAAGGGCCAGACCATCTTAACTTAAGTTTTCCAGGGAACAGCTTCAATCTAGAGTTGAAGAGCAACACTTGATCTCCAATGTTGAACTCCCTCTTCAGTATCTTCTTGTCATGGAATGCCTTGGTCTTTTCTTTGTAAATCCTCGAGTTCTCAAAGGCATCAAGTCGAATCTCATCAAGCTCATGGAGTTGGAAAAGTCTTTTCTCTTTGGCGCTTTTGATGTCGAAGTTCAGCATCTTAACAGCCCATAATGCCTTGTACTCAAGCTCCACTGGCAAATGACAAGCTTTCCCATAGACAAGATTGAAGGGAGTGGTTCCCAAGGGTGTCTTGTAAGCAGTCCTATAGGCCCAAAGTGCATCATCAAGCTTGCTAGACCAATCCTTCCTTGTTATCCCCACAGTCTTCTCCAGAATGGACTTGATTTCCCTGTTGGAAATCTCAACTTGGCCACTTGTTTGGGGATGATAGGCAGTTGCTACCTTGTGCTTTACACCATTCTTCTTCAGAAGGTTGTCAAAAAGTTTGTTGATGAAGTGAGTGCCTCCATCACTGATCACGACTCTTGGGACTCGAAACCTTGGGAAGATAATGGTTTTGAACATCTTGAGGACAACCTTGGCATCATTGGTTGGGCTGGCTATAGCTTCCACCCATTTGGACACATAGTCCACAGCAACAAGGATGTATTCATTACCATATGATGATGGAAAAGGTCCCATGAAGTCAATGCCCCACACATCGAACACTTCCACTTCCAAAATAGGATTTTGAGGCATCTCATTTCTCTTGGTTATGTTCCCTCTCCTTTGGCATGGGTCACACCTTGACACAAACTCTTGTGTGTCTTTGAACATATGGGGCCACCAAAATCCTGCTTGTAGCACCTTGGAGACAGTCTTGAAGGTTGCAAAGTGGCCTCCATAGGATGATCCATGGCAGTGTGTGAGGATTCCTTCCACCTCCTCTTCAGCTATTACTCTTCTATAGATCTGATCCTTGCAAAGAGTGTAGAGGTAAGGCTCGTCCCAGTAGTATCTCTTGACATCTTTGAAAAACTTCTTTCGTGCATAGCCCGTCAGATTCAATGGTTCCCTTCCACATGCCAAGTAGTTCACTAGATCGGCATACCATGGGCCTGTCTCATCAATTGCCTTCATTTCTTCAAGCTTCTTTCCAGTCTCACAGGCTGTGACCACTGCTCCTATAGCCATAATTTGTTCTTCAGGAAGTCCCTCATCAATAGGAATCCCACACTCCACTCTTAATCTTGAAAGGTGATCAGCTACACCATTCTCCACTCCTGGTTTGTCCTTGATTTCGAGATCAAACTCTTGTAGTAACAATATCCATCTCAGCAGCCTTGGCTTGGCATCCTTCTTGGCTAATAGATGTCGCAGTGCAGCATGGTCAGTGTAGACAATTACCTTAGACCCCACCAGGTAGCTCCTGAACTTCTCGAAGGCATAGACAATTGCCAACAGCTCCTTCTCAGTTGTGGCATACTTCGTTTGGGCATCATCAAGTGTTCTACTAGCATAGTAGATCACATGTGTCTTCCTATCTTTCTTCTGCCCCAAGACTGCCCCCACAGCAAAGTCGCTAGCGTCGCACATGACCTCAAAGGGTAGACTCCAATCTGGTGGTTGAACTATTGGGGCACTAATGAGCTCCTCCTTCAGTCTTTTAAAGGCTTCTAGGCATTCTTCATCGAAGTGGAAGATGATCTCCTTGCACAGCAGCTTGGTCAGTGGTCTAGCTATTTTGGAGAAGTCTTTGATGAACCTTCTGTAGAAACCAGCATGGCCAAGGAAGCTTCTAATGTCTTTAACTGTTTTTGGTGGAGCTAACTTCACCATCACCTCTATCTTTGCCTGATCCACTTCAATGCCTCTCTCTGAAATCTTGTGCCCAAGTACAATCCCTTCTTTAAACATGAAGTGGCACTTCTCCCAATTAAGCACAAGGTTGGTATCTTCACATCTCTGTAGGACCCTGCACAAATTTGACAAACAAGCAGAAAAAGAGGATCCGTAGACAGAGAAATCATCCATGAAAACCTCCACTACATCCTCAATGAGATCTGAGAAGATAGACATCATGCACCTTTGAAAGATTGCTGGAGCATTACATAACCCAAATGGCATCCTTCGATAGGCAAAGGTACCATAGGGGCATGTGAAAGTTGTCTTCTCTTGATCATTGGGATGTATTGGGATTTGGAAGAACCCTGAATACCCATCAAGAAAGCAATAATATGGATGGTTTGCAAGCCTCTCAAGCATTTGATCAATGAATGGCAATGGAAAGTGATCCTTCCTAGAGGCTGAGTTAAGTTTTCTATAATCAATACACATCCTATGCCCTGTTACAGTTCTAGTGGGTATTAATTCATCATTTTCATTTCTAACCACAGTAATACCACCTTTCTTTGGGACTACATGCACAGGAGATACCCAATTACTGTCTGAGATAGGATATATAACATCAGCATCCAAAAGTTTGATAATCTCTTTCTTAACAACTTCTTTCAGATTTGGGTTCAATCTTCTTTGATGCTCTATAGAACTCATTGATTCATTTTCAAGATGTATCCTATGTGTGCACAATGAGGGTGATATCCCTTTAATATCGTGTAGTGAGTACCCTATTGCCTTTCTATATTTTCGAAGTTCTTTCAAGAGTGCAGGCAATTCAATTTCATTGAGTTCACTACTCACTATGACAGGATATGTGTTGTTGGGTCCAAGAAAGGCATACCTGAGCCCCTTAGGGAGTGGCTTAAGGTCGACTTTGGGAGCCTTGAGTTCACTCCAATCATCCTCTTGGTCAGCTACCGAGGCGACATGTTGATCAGTTTGTGACAGTTCCAGGAACATGCCTTCATCGACTAACTCTTCATGGTAATTGAGAAGCTTCTGATACTCCAAGCTCACTCCATCTTCAATGAGCTGAGCTTCTTTGTTTATGGTGAGAGCATGTTGTAGGGAGTCTTCTAATGCTAACTATTCTAGGTACTCATCAGCAAGGGCTTCCATCTCATCAATATAGAACATCTGCCCTTCAATGGTGGGTTTCTTCATCACATCCTTGATGTCAAAGTGAAGAGTGTTTCCTTCCCCCAAGTGAAGAGCTATCTTGCCATCTTTCACATTCACAATGGCTCCAGCAGTAGCTAAGAATGGTCTTCCAAAAATTAGGGGATCTCTAGGCTCTTCATCCATCTCCAAGACCACAAAATCGGTAGGAACCTCATAGTCCCCAATCATGACTGGAAGGTCTTCCAAGATTCCTACGGGGAGCTTCACAGAGCGATCAGCCAACACCAATGATATCCTACACTTCTTGTATTGTGTAAAACCTAGCTTCTTTGCAACAGAAAGAGGCATCAGGCTTACACTTGCTCCCAAGTCACACAAGCATTTTTCAAAGGTCAATGGACCTATGGCACATGGCAAGGTGAAGCTGCCTGGATCTTCTAGTTTCCTTGGTATGGATAATCTCTTGATGATGGCACTGCACTCGTGAGTAAGCACCGTCATGCCCTCCATTTCTTTTTTCTTCTCAGCTACAACATCTTTCAAGAATTTGCTGTATTGAGGAACAAGCATAAATGCATCAATGATTGGCATTGTGATCTGCACTTCACTCATCTGTTTCTCAAAGAGTGCCTTGTACTTCTCTAGTAGCTGCTTCTTGAATCGTCCCGGAAAGGGTAACTTTGGCTCATAAGGGGGTGACATGAATGGAGTTGGTTTGGTGTTGGTGGTAGCATCATTCTTGTTTTCAACTGATTTCTTTTCTCCCACCTTTCTTTTTCCTTTGGCTTCCACTATTTTCTCCATTATCTCCTCATCTGTCTTCTCATCTAGAATCACAACTTCATCTTCATCAAGGTTGATGGCCACCTCCCCACCTTGTTTCTCATTATCCTTAATGAGATCTCTAGAAGGAAGCTCTCTACCACTTCGAAGGTTAATGGATTTCATCGTCTCCTTAGGGTTTTGTTCAGCTTTACCAGGAAGTGAACCAGCTTGGCGGTTGGAGGTAGAGCTCATAGAAGCAAACTGATTCTCCAAAGCTTTGAACTTGAAGTTGAGCTCATTGTAGCTTCCGTCAATCCTAGCATTGATATTTTTGAGTTCATTACCAATGTACCTTTCTTGTCTATTTTGTGCCTCCAAAATTTGTTTGAGCATGGCTTCAGTGGTGTTTTCTTGGGGGGCTTGAGTAGAAGGTCCGGCTTGGTTTTGGAATGACTGGTTGGGCTTGTTTGTGAAACCTGGAGGATAGCTTTGCTTCTGTTGGTATGTGCTCTGGTTGTTCATGTAGAAGGGTTTTTGTTGGTAGTTGTTGTACTGAAAATTTGGCTCCTTCTTGTACCATTGCCCATTAGCGTTGATGAAGCATAGCTCTTGTTGTTCTGCTAGACCACCGACTTCATGTTGTTCAGCTGTGTTTGCATTGTTTGATACACCAACAGCGTTCACCTTCTCTTGCTTGGCTTTATCGGATAGTAGTTGGTCAATCTTCTCTTGCAGCGCTTTGAGCTCTCTTCTTGTGCTTGTGTCATCACCTCCGCTTCCTCTGTGTTGTCTATCATACTCATCGTTGTAGATAGAATCACTCCTAGCCATGTTCTCTACAAGTTCGAAACCATCTTGTTCAGTTCTTCCTAAGAAGAAACCATTGCTAGCTGTGTCAAGTTGGCTCCTATATTTTGGCAAGACTCCTCTGTAGAATGTGCTGAGTAGACTCTCATTGGTGAACCCATGGTGAGGGCATTGGGACTGGTAGCTGTTGAATCTCTCCCAAGCTTCTCCAAAAGTCTCTAGACCTTTTTGTTGAAATCCTGAGATTTCATTCCTAAGCTTGGCTGTTCTTGATGTAGAGAAGAACTTGTTGAGGAAAGCTTTCTTGCACTCATCCCAAGTTGTGATAGAGTCACTAGGAGTGTTCTTCTCCCATAGATGAGCTTTGTCTCCCAAAGAGAATGGAAACAAGCGGAGCTTCAAGGCATCTTCTGAGACTCCATTGGTTTTGGACAGACCACAATACTTGTCAAATCTATCCAGGTGGTCTAGGGGATCTTCCAAAGGTAGGCCATGGTACTTGTTGTTTTCAATCATGTTGATGAGGCTGGACTTGATCTCGAAGTTGTTGTTTTGCACTGCTGGTGCTCTGATACCGGTCCTACTTCCATGAATGTGTGGTTGATCATACGTACCAATGGTTCTGGCTGGACGCTGCTGTTGTTGTTGTACAAGGCTGTCAGCTCCATGAGCTTCTGCAACATGAGGTAGTTGCTGATCTCTTTCCATAGTTTCAAGCTGTAATCGGTTGAGTAATTGGGCTTGTCTTTCTTCTCTTCTCTTCCTTACTAACTCTCTTTCCAATGCTTTGATGTTGTCAACTCTTGGGACAAGGTCTGTTGGTCCTCTGCTCCTCAAGTTCATGTACATGTCATTGAAAGAGTTGAAGGTAGAGTTTAGTAATCTTGTAAAAGTAAAATGATTTAGTCTTAAGCAATGACCAAATCTCAATGTCACAATCAATTTAGAACTGGCAACGGCGCCAAATTTGATAAGGATTTTTAATCCTTATAGCAAATCAATGTAGTATAGAAAGGATGTCAATCCAATCCTAAGTGAGTGTGAGACAGAGAGAATACAGGTTGTGCTTAATCTAAATGCAATCCAATAAGATTTGTAGTAGCAAGAAACAATGTGAAATAATCGAGTTTTAACACAAATATAACAAAGAAGAACCAATGGGTATTTAGGCAATCGATTTCAGGGTGGTAGTTCTAAATCAAGGTGTCTAACTTCAAATAAACATATCTTTCTATAGGCCTAGAACTCATTCAATATAGGTTAATCCACTTTCGATGGTAGAAACCCTTATGCAATTATGAACTAAACATCAACTTCCGTTCGTTTTGTTCACTCAAACATACATTAAGACTTAGTCTACTAGCCATCTAGCAACCTAAACATCAACTTCCGTTCGTTTTGTTCACTAGAGCAATACTAAGTTATTTCAAGCATTATGCAAACACTTTCGATGTCCTACAAATACTTAGAATCTAGATTAAAATGGCCAAAATCAATCTAGCATTAAGACTACTTAGTAAGCATAGAAATTTAAGTATTTTACCATTAGAACATCTTAACTCTTTTCTAACCACCCTTTAATCTACCTAACCCATTGATCCTAAGGATGACTACTCACTAATCATCTTGTTTACACTTAATCCCATGATGGATAGAAGCATAATCAAGATGATATAATATACGAAAATAAGAAACAGAATGTAGATGAAGAGAATAGCTAAAGGAAACAAGACTTTATAACATAAACTTCAAGAACACTTAAGAGTAATAAGAACAATTATAAGAACTCAAAATAGAATGCAAAACAAGACTTAGAATGAAAGTGATAGACTCTATTAGACAGAAGAAGACTCAGAAGGAGATGGTGTGTTTTGCCATGGGGTTTGGGGTTCTATTTATAGGTGAAGAACAACCCACCCCCCATGTTACAAAGTTAAGATCTAGATCTAAAATAAAACACACTCATTGATGTTTCTTCCACTTTATCCCATTTGCACACACCTTTTGACCCTTTACAAGGCAAATGTAGACTTGGCTCTTCAGAAAAGGTAGAGAAAGTTAGGCCATTTGATCCACCAAACTCGTCCAGCACATGAAAAGTCACACAGGCTGTCCCGATCGATCGATCCATTTTTTTCATATAAATGGATCGATCGATCCATGTCCAAATCGATCGATCTGGATTTCGGATCGATCGATCACCTTTTCCATTTTGCTCTCGGCTTTTTTGGATCGATCGATCCATTTTTGATGGAAAACTGCACCGATCGATCTAAGTCTCTTTTTGCTCCTTTTGTGTTCTAATCACCTCCAAAACTCCAAATAGCTCATCCAATACCTACAAGATGCAAATGTACATGTAATAGACTCTGAATGCAAATAAATGTAAGGTTAATGCATAAAATATATGAAATAACAAAGCTAAAACTATGCAAAATCACAACATATCAAGAAGTATTGTTGGTGGACTGTTGTACCTATGCACATCAAGACCGGATTTGATGTTTGCAAGTTCTTATCTCTCACGGTACATGTCTGCACCACTCATGAAACATTACCAAGAAGCTAAGAGGGTTCTCAGATATGTCAAAGGTACATCTAACTTTGGAGTTCAGTTTACAAGTATCAACAATCCAAAATTGTTAGGTTACCAAGACAGTGATTGGGGTGGATCAAATGAAGACAAGAAGAGCACGTCTGGATATGTATTTACTCTTGGGTCTGCAATGTTTTGTTGGCAAACGAGCAAGCAGAAAACAGTGGCTCAATCAACAGCGGAAGCAGAGTATATTGCAGTGTGTGCAACAGCAAATCAAGCTATCTGGCTACAAAGGCTTTTGGAAGATATGGGTTTTAAAAATGAAGAAGGTGTGCCAATTTACTGTGATAACAAGTCTGCTATTGCTATCGGCAAAAACCCAGTACAACATCGAAGAACAAAACACATTGAGATTAAGTATCACTTTGTTCGTGAAGCAGAACAAAAGGGTCTTATTCAACTCAAGTATTGTCAAGGGGAAGTTCAACTTGCTGATTTACTTACAAAGGCACTTAGCACTACAAGGTTTGAAGAACTGCAAAGGAAGCTTGGAGTTGGACCGAAACTTAATTAAGAAGGAGTGTTAGTTTATAATTAAGTTTAGTCACATATTATTAAAAGGTGTCATGTAAAGTTGTGTCTTTATATCGAACAGTTGTGTTTCAGTCTGAAGAGTCACAATGTTTAGTTAGTATTTGTAAACTCTATATAAGTGTACGAATGTTATCATAATACATATACACAGAAGTTTTTAGTTACTCTGTTTTTATTATAAGAAACAGAGCAAAGTTGATTGTGTGCAATCTCGTTTCTCTCTTGGACAGAACACGTTTCTGTTTTTTGTTCTAAAGAAGTTTTAACTTCCTAATAATCGAGAGGAATGTAAATTATTGTCGGATTTGGACATGAGATTGACTTTCTTCTCGTTGGGGCTCGCTTTAGCCTTTTTCTATTACCTTTCTTTGTCAAAATTCTTTTAAGGTGTATGCGTATGCACAATTTCATTGCATTCGTCGAGAAGTCTACGAAACTCTACGTCTCTATAAAATCCTAGAAACAAGAAACCTTTCAACCACCTTTGCAAAAGCTTATTGTTCCTTTTTTAATCGCCAGTGATATATATATATAATCTATTAATTTATGGTTATATTTTTATCTACTGTTAAAAAATTGTCATTTTAGTTCCAAAAAAAATTTGTCATTTTAGTTTTAGACCTATTCCTTTTTATTAACAGATTAAATATATAAGTTTGCTAATTCTGTTACATTAATATATATTTGTTTTTACTAACAACTAATGAATTGGAAAGATTTTTTGAACAAATATTCTTTATTATGAAACTATATCTCGTCAAGATTCGATTCGATCATATTCCCCATCTTATGGATGGCGTAGTATGATTTCGGCTAGATCTCTGGTTAACAAATTACTAATCAAACGGGTGGGACTGAGATCTTCTATATCAGTATGGAATGACCATTGGCTCCCAATCACTCGCCCGAGACCAACCACCAAAATTAATCAAAATTGTTCTCGGATTTGACAGTGGATACTCTTATTAATGGACATTCCCAAAATTGGAATTCTCAATTGTTGCGGAATTTTATTCATCCTAAGGACGTGGAGATCATAGAAAGAATTCCTTTAAGTAGGATCCAAATGATGGATAGAGACCGTTGACATTTTATAAAAAATGGAAGGTATACGGTTAAATTTGGCTACCAAGTGAAGCGCGCTTACCCTGATAGAGGAACTATATCCTCAGTGGTTGGTCCCACAGTCGACGGTTTATAGCTCATTGTTAGAAAATTTGATGTCCTCCCAAAATAAGACATCTCCTTTGGCAAGTATTAGCAAGATGTATAGTGGTTAAGACAAACCTCTGAGCACGAATGTACGATGTGCAAGGTGTGGAACAGAGGAGGAATCAGTCAATCAAGTGTTTTTGAATGTCCACCTGCAATAAAAGTTTGGGCACTATCTCAGATACCATCGAATCCTGATAATTTTCCTACTGGAGCGCTTTTTACCAACATGGATCATCTTTTCTAGCGAGTTTCACTTCCAATGGAGGATCATCACTTCGTTTGGATATTATGATATAACAGCAAAACTTTTAGTAATTTGGATGTGGATCCTAGACTGACGCTCAAGTTGGAAGAGTCCGAATCAGTAATATGGAATGAAGCTCAAAATACGTTGGCTAGGACAGTAACACAACCCAGGGATGGAAGGGTATTTCCCTTACCCTCAATATCAGGTCGGTGGTGTTTCACGGATGGGTCTTGGAAAGAACATGATGAGTATTCGGGACAAGGGTGGTACAATACTCTGGAAGGTTTTGAGGGGCTGTTTGAAGCAAGAAACACTAGGGCTAGCCTTTCTCCTCTCCATGCGGAGATAGAAGCTCTTATTTGGGCAATGGAAAGTATGAGGAACTTACACCAATTTCATGTTACTTTTACAACGGATTGCTTACAACTGGTTACGATGGTGACGGAACCGAAAGAATGGCCGGCCTTTGCAACGTATTTGGAAGATATCAAGTACCTCAGATGCAGTTTTGGCCACGCGGAGCTCATTCACATACCAAGAACGGCAAATCTAACGGTGGACAGCCTTGCACGTAGAGTAAGGTTTTTGGTCGTACATATGGATGCAGATTTACCAGCGTAGATAGCAGAGTCTAGATGAGTCTGTTTTAGATTGACGACAAAAAAAAAATATATATCTAGTCAAGATTTTATCAACTAATTATAGTTGTAATTATATTGATACCCTAAATTGTAAGCGTCCTAAACACTATATATACTGATATAATTTCCATTCAAACAAAACAACTCCACTTCCCTTGACACGTACTTTATAATTAAGATGGTTCTTCGTAAAGGTTTTAGTTTACTCAAGGATCTTAAAGACATATAAACAGATGGCGTGTTCAAATTAAAGCAATAAGCAAAATACAACCACATTTTGATATCGTAACTAGGTCAACGGTGGAACCAGGTCGACGATTGAACCGGTCAAATTGGTTTAACTAAGTTTTAAAATTTTAATTGTAGATATATATATATATATAATGTTTTTCTAGTGATGACTGCTTAATGTATAACGGTATATACATGAAAACTGGGGAAGCAAATACTCTGTTTCATATTTATTCTGTAAAATGGTATCTATGATACTTGATCCACACGTAAACACTTTTTCATTAAAGAAGAGAGACTATACTGAAATAAGAAAAGCTAAAGAAAGAAGCAGAGAGCTTCAACTAAAATACTCAACCAGTGACATCTTTTTTATCAAATAATATCGCTGAAATCAAATAGAGTTTCAGCAGCCAAAGCTGAAGCTTTCTGCTTCTTCAGATCAGATTCTCCTCAAGTAATCTAATCCGTGCCCCAGTCTCCCGTTTCTTCTCTTTCTTCAGAAAAGCCTTCTCCAATTTCAGACGCAACCAATGCAACTTAAAGCCTGCTTTTGTTAGATCCAAAACCGTATGGTCTGCTTTGTTTAGATCGTCCATTGTGAGCTCCTTAGGAGATTGGCACAATGTCATTATTAGGTTGAGAAGAACACCCATGTAAGCATTTTTAAGCTGTTGATTCTTTAATCTAAAATCTGATGCTATGTCTTGATGTTTCTCAAAGATTGTCATCACTTGGTTTACCTATGAAACAAGCAGTGTCCCAATCGTTGTTTTATTTGTTTGACATTATTAATATTGATATTTATAGTTTGTTGATTTATCACCTGTGAATCAAGAACCTGAAACCCATTGACTTCAACAATTTCATCAGCATTGTCAGATGACTTTGACCATTCTTCAGATGAAGATGAGTAACTATGCTCGTCCTCGCTAGATTCATTACTCTCTGTATTCTTCACCATTGAGACAAAGATAATCACTCACTTCTAAAGTTAGAAATGCTTAGTTAAGATTTAATTACCTTTCAGTTTGCAGAAAGGAATAGAGATCATAGAGTATATGATAAGTTTCTTGGGCTTCCAACTTAAAACCAATTGGCGATAAGTGGATTGGCTCAAGTCCCTTATATATTACTCATGTCCCTTACATATTTCCAATGTGGGATCTTCTCTCCAACACCCTCCCTCGAGATAATGGTGGGTATAACCATTAATCTCGCAGAATCCATCATACCCCCTTTGAGACAATGCTTTATTTTTCTAGCAATCTCGAAGGAATTGAGCCTTCTTTGGGCCATCAATTCGTGGGATGATCGGGCCACTGTCCGGGCCGGATTAATGGGTCAGGGTGTTGGGCTGGCTCTGAGCAGCAGCAAAAGGAAATCGATATTCACAAAACACCACATCTCTGGATGTAAATACACTCTCTGTTTCCATGTCGAACAACAACCATCCTTTCTTGCCCATTGGATAACCAAGAAATGCACATCGTCGACTGCGAGTTGCGAACTTGTCACCATGGTGATGCTGGTTATGAGCATATGCTAAGCATCCAAAAACTCGAAGATGTTTAAACGATGGAATCCTCCCATGAAGTTTTTCGAAAGGTGTTTTCCCATCAAGTAACCGAGATGGTGTTCTGTTTAGAAGATAAACTGCGGTTTTGACACACTCACCCCAATATTCGATGGGAAGATGAGCTTGAAAGTGCAAAGCGCGAGCAATATTGAGTATATGCCTGTGTTTACGCTCTACTCTTCCATTCTGCTGCGGAGTATAAACGCACGACGTTTCATGTTGAATCCCATTTTCTTGAAAAAATCGGGAGAGACACAGGAACTCTGTTCCATTATCAATCCGTATCGTCTTAATTTTCTTAGAGAACTGAGTTTGAATCAACGCAACAAAGTCTTGTAAATGACGTGAGACAGAAGTTTTATCTTTTAAAAGATATACCCAAACTGCTCTGGAATGATCATCTACGATGGTTAAAAAATATCGAGTTCCACACAAAGTTGTAGTACGATATGGACCCCATAAATCGCAATGAATCAAATCGAAAATTTCATTAGAACAAGTTGAACTGTCTGGGAAACATTGGCGAGTTTGTTTAGCGCGGAAGCAAACCTCACAATTTTTAAAAGAATCCTTATTACTACTAACACCAGGAAGCAAACTAACAACGCGATGAGATGGATGTCCCAAACGGTGATGCCATAGGACTGATTCCTCACCCACTCGAGTAGTCAGCGACGTAACTGTCTCAGCAACACACATCCGGTACAGTCCCTCTCTCTCTCGTTCACCCATCCCAATCAGCATCCTCGTAGTGCGGTCCTGTAATAATAACAACTTATCAGTTATTTGTCCCACCAAACAGTTATCAGTGACCAGTTGACCAAACGAGATCAAGTTTGTGTTGAATCCATCAACTAGATACACATTATGAAGAATAAGATGCGGGTTTAAACGAACAGTTCCTTGTTGTGAGGCAAGGACATTCAAACCCGTGGGCAGTCTTACAGAGACTGGAAAAATAGGGCGAACATCCTCCAGGCACTCGACTTGTCCTGTCATATGATGCGTTGCACCTGTGTCCAATATCCAATCAATACAAATATTCTTACCACTCAGAGTGTCCGTCTTAGATTTCTGGCCCACCATTTTTTGAATGATCTTCCACTGCTCATCGGATATACCAGTAAGTCCTTGGCTATCAGCTTCCGTCAGGACTACCGGTGTCGAAACTGCAGCAGCATTCGCTCCAAGAACTCGTGTACTATTGGCACGAGGTTGAGTACCTCGACCTCTGTTCGATGTTCCGCGACCCCTTCCTGATGTTCCATACCACTCAGGATAACCAACTACTCGAAAACACGCGTTTGCTTCATGTCCCGCACGCCCACATACAGTACACTTTCTTGTCATATCCTTGTTTCCAGGATAGGAAGAAGATGTCTGTAAGCTGGGATTCGGACGAGAATTCTGATCACGACTAAGTTGAGAAGCAAAGCTCATGACTTGAGTTTCCTGAGCAACTGTGGAACGGATAGTTTCATTCTGAACTATGGTCTGGTACACGCTATCAAGGTCTGGGAGTGGTGTTATTGCACATATTTGAGAACGAATGACACCATGAGCTGAATCATCAAGTCCCGAAAGGAAGTCGTGGACCCGAAGAACCTCACGTTCTGCTTCATGTGCTGTGTTAAGGTCGCATTCACACTTCCCACAGTTACACAGTTTTGTGTTCATACATTCCCTAATGCCGTCCCAAATCTTCGTTAGTCTCCCAAAATAGTCGTCCACCGACGATCCATTCTGTTTGCATGTGGCTAACGAGTTACGTAGTTGCTGCAGCCTAGCCCCACTTTTAACAGAAAATCTCCTTTTGATGATATCCCATAGCTCCTTCGCCACCTCTCTTGTAGAAATTGAGGATCTGATTTTAGGTTCTATGGTTTGTTTTATCCAACCCACCAACAGATGGTTATTAGCTACCCAATCTTCAAGTGTAGAAGAGTTAGCTGCTGGTTTTGGGATACTCCCATCAATAAAGCCAAACTTTTTGCGTGAGCTTAACGCCATCCGCAAATTTATCGCCCATTCGTCGTAGTTCGTACCGTTGAGCAACGGGGATGAAATAACAGCTCCTGGGTTATCTCCAGACGTAAGATCATATGGAGAGATCGTCCGTCTTTTCGGTTCTGAAGGTTCGTCGGTGACAAACATCATGCGCCGAACTGATTTGAATTAGGAAGGTAGAACAAGCGGCTCTGTTTCTCGTGAAGAACAGAGGCAGCTCTTTTAGAACGATAAAATTTCGAAATTTAGAGGAATGGATCTTGCTCTGATACCATGATAAGTTTCTTGGGCTTCCAACTTAAAACCAATTGGCGATAAGTGGATTGGCTCAAGTCCCTTATATATTACTCATGTCCCTTACATATTTCCAATGTGGGATCTTCTCTCCAACAGTATATATATATATATATATATATATATTTGGGGAGATAAAAGAGAGATTTACACAATGCATGCATTTGTTTCATGTTAATAAATATAACAAAATTAATAAATGGTATAATTAACAAGCAATGTGATAATGTTCCATCTTTGCCGTGTACTACTATGATGCATGCATGTATCCAACTATATTCTATTAAGATACAAAGATGAAACATAAATTGAATTATTCCCTCCTCTTTTCAACATTGATATAGTGAAAATCAAATGAATGAAAAAAAAGATAAAACATACAGTAACATATACCATTCCAGTTTCCTAGAAAAGGTTTTTCTCATTCACAACACCATGTTGAACACACACAATTACTTGGTCATAAATTAACCTAGCTTAAACCGTTTGTTCGCAAAATCCATGGGATATAATGCAGCATATGTATGTCTTAAGTCACTAATGCAGTGTTCTAAAATGCAGCCTAGGCGTCCATATTTTATTCAAACAACATCACGTAACCAAGGATGCAAACAAATAAGAACACACACCAAACAAGAACCTCCAAGTGATCAACAATGGCTGTTTGAAAGCGTATCGATCGACACCCTATAGGTGCAACGATCGATACTCGTTCCTTGTGATACGCGAAAGCGTAGACTTGGGTTCAGACTTGTAGAATCGCAGTGAGAGCTGGATATCTTACATTAATATTCGAGTTCTATGAATGATTGTCACATGCACTTAGCAACTACATCATAATTAGGATTGCCTTTAACCTGAAAGTCTAGCTTTTATCTTATTTCATTCAAAACAACCAATCTATTATATTTACTTGCTTATCTATTATTTACTATATGAATCATATTAACTGCTTAGCTTGATCATATATCAAATCTGTTCTATTGTGCGTCAGCGTTCTCTGTAGATTTGATCCTTAAATGCTATAATTGATCTCTTATTTGAGAGAGTTTGCTTGATGTTAATTTGTAGCATATAAACCGGCTCCGATGTTCATTGGTGAGTCCTAGTGTTTGGAGTGACTCATCCCAGCACCAAGATAATTATTTGACTTTATTGGTGGAGTTGCTTCATTTCTTATTTGTGCAGGTTAGAGTTTAAATCAACGTTGCAGCTGCTACCCCATATCCGCATTTGGTAAGTCGAGCTTCAGTGAAGGCTTAGGATGAGACGGCGAGGAGAAAGCGGAGACATTGTTCTCAACCAGACCAGCCAATGATAAGAGGTTATGATAAGCGGTTTGACTGAGTATCCTTCTTCGTATCAGGTCTGCAAAGTAATATGTCTGTGTGTCCGTTTGAAGTAGGATAATTATGGTCGTATGGATTTTATTCAAATCCTGTTGTATACCGAAATCTTAAATCCAATTTGGGATGATTTTACTAAAATATATATATAATATTTTTACATGTACGGAAATCAAATTAGTAGGTATTGGGCTTTTTTTTCTTTTATTGAACTTGAATGGGAAAAGGAAACGTAAACGTGATTCCTTGTCCATATTGTATTAGTGTTTTTTTTTCCTTAATGTCGGCATAATCTAGTGTATATATATGCGAAGGGAATTGGGTTTAGTGAGGAATAATTTGGTGAGAATGGCAGAGGTTAGATGTCGTATCTCAGATGAAGATATGGTGGAGGGTTTTCTGAGACCAAAGGTAAACGGGGCAGCAACAGCAAACCCTAGATTTATCGTAGACGACATGGAGGAGGATGTGTACAAACGAGAGCCGTGGCTGCTTCCGCAACCAACAGATCCCATCCTAAACCCAAACGAGTGGTTGTACTTGGGGAAACGGGATTGGAAATATCTGTGGGCAGAAGGAGTTGATTGCGAGGGATCGTGGATGCCCGTCGAAGGTCGTGTCCCGATCGTGTCTGAGGAATCGGGTGAATTCATTGGGGGAAGCATGAGATTCAGATATTGCTTCAGGAACAAGAACGATAAATCAACTCCTATGGACTGGAGCAATTGGTTCATGCGAGAGTATCGTCTCTGTGACAAATTCGGCAGCCCCATCAAAACACGTCATGTTCTCTGCAAGATTACCTGTTATCCCCACCTCCTTTGACTTTGTTGTTACTATTCTATTTTGACCCTGTTTGGTCTTTAACATTTTTTTTTTTGTGATTTAAGCGACTTTACTGGAGTTATATTTTTGTTACACAATTCATAATGTTGATCCTCTAGTTGTTGTTCACTTTTTTTGCAAAAACTTGATTCTATCTGATAAATAAACTGCCTAATGTGCCCAGCTCAAAGTTTGCACATGTACGGGATGGTGGACTTTTTTGAACCCAGTGAGTAAGGACTATACTGGATGACATACACGCATTAAGATATGACCAAGAGCAAAAGAACACTATTGAAAATCAAAGGAAGATAAAACATCCACGTGACAACCATTTTATCCCAAACGAATTTACTGTGTTATATGGAAGAATATGAAGATTATGTTAGACTATTCTATACAAACGTAGAATATGAACACTATTCTATTACATGCGTAGGATGTCTACGTCTGACAGTTATTAACCACATACTTATTCATGTAATATAAAACATATATTAGTATAAAATGGAATGAAATTTATGTTACTATTAATAAACATAAAGTATACAAAATCAACAAATTAGAACATTGTATATAAACGAAAATACGAATGAACTAAAACATAATGTAATAGTATAGTAAAAGTTAATAAAATTATCAAAAAATTATATAAAATATTTAATTTGCCTTAAATCATAAACCTCACTCTCCAATATATCTTACCCTCTAAATGCTAAACCTTAAATTATAATCACTAAATCCTAAACCCAAAATATAAACCATAAACCCAAATATTATAATTTAAAATAATACATAATATTTTATAATATTAAACTATACTATATAAATATGAATTATAGAATAGACTTAAACTAGAAAGTGGTAAAAAAGAATTTGTTAAATAATCAAATTTCTCGAGAAGAATAAAATGACGACGATAAAACAATTAGTGGATGTAGTGGCATTGATGTTAAATGTGGAATAACAATAAATATAATGTATATTATGTCATATTCCTATTATACATTTCCATAATAGAATAGAACATTCTGATTCGAGAATATACAATTGAACATGTAAAACAATATATTATACATTACTAAAACTATCAACTGATACAAAAAACTATATTACATATGTTTGAAATTAGTAAATAGTATATTGTCTAAGATTTCACCATAGTTGAGACCAGTAACAACGGCAAAGTCTTGTATGGCATATCAGATTGACTTCCCTGCTAATATCCACCATAACTCGAAGTACTTTTGTGTTACTAATTGGCAGGAGAGAAGGTGCAACACTAAACTGAAACACACAAGCCACAAATCCATAAAAACATGCATCAGTTGCATACATAGGACGATTAGAAGTCTGCACTTTTAATTAGGTCTAGTCTATATACAAATAAGGATGAAAACATTGACTTAAAAATAGAATATAAACAAAATCGCACTCCAAACAGAAATCACTGCTGCATATAGACATTCATCAATTCCATACTATGTGTTTTAAGTCCATACTATGCTAGTGTTCTATTCTATGTACCAATATGTATAGTCTACTCTCTTTACAAATAGATCCAAATAACTCAGCCATTGGTACATTTTGGTTAAGCTATTATATTTGCAGACTTACGCCTATAGAATTTCATGACGAAATTATAGAAACAACCATATATGGTATACATACATAAAGCCACTTACTAGCGGGAAAAGTGTTTACAAAACCGACTGCGACATGCAATCATATATGACTGCAGAATTGGAGCATATAGAAGAACCAAAATAACTAACCTCACTCAAGTTTACTCCTTTACTTTGCGTCCTTGAAATCGATTCGGATAGGCTCCTGAAACTCCAAGTAACAATTTGTAGCATCGTCCTTGCCAAACCCAATGTCAAGAGCTCATAATTTCCACCCACACTCGTTAAACGAGGCGAGTTTCTTTCCAACCACAACCGCCTCCTTAATCTGATGAAACCCTTCACCGAAACAAACGTCGCCGTGAGCTAAGTATTTCTCAACGAGCTTCACCAAAGATCTGAAAACCTTATCTAATAGAAGTTATCTTTAATTACTTTTTATGTGAATACAAAAGGTCCACGAGTTAAAAAAAGAAAACGTAAAAATCATTTTTATTTACTTCAGTGTCGGGTCCGGAGCTGCGAAGTAATTTGTCTGTGTGTTCGGTTGAAGTGTAATAGGACAATTATGGTCGTATGGATTTTTATTCAAATCCCGTTGTATTCCGAAAGCTTAAATCCAATTTGGGATGATTTTACTAAAAGTTTATATATCAAAAAATATATTTTATTACGATAAATATTTATACATATACGGGAATCAAATTAGTAGGTATTAGGCTTTTTATTTTATTTATCTTGAATGGGAAAAGGAAACGCAAATGTGATTCCTTGTTCAATTTGTATTGGTGTTTTTTTCCCCTTAATGTATGATAAAAGAGAGATTTACACAATGCATGCATTTGTTTCATGTTAAAAAATATAACAAAATTAATAAATGGTATAATTAAACAAGCAATGTGATAATATTCCATCTTTGCCGTGTATTACTATGATGCATGCATGTATCCAATAATATTCTATTAAGATACAAAGATGAAACATAATTTGAATCATTCCCTCCTCTTTTCAACATTGATATAGTGAAAATCAAATGAATGAAAAAAAAAGATAAAACATACAGTAACATATACCATTCCAGTTTCCTAGAAAAGGTTTTTCTCATTCACAACACCATATTGAACACACACAATTACTTGGTCATAAATTAACCTAGCTTAAACCGTTTGTTCGCAAAATCCATGGGATATAATGCAGCATATGTATGTCTTAAGTCACTAATGCAGTGTTCTAAAATGCAGCCTAGGCGTCCATATTTTATTCAAACAACATCACGTAACCAAGGATGCAAACAAATAAGAACACACACCAAACAAGAACCTCCAAGTGATCAACAATGGCTGTTTGAAAGCGTATCGATCGACACCCTATAGGTGCATCGATCGATACTCGTTCCTTGTGATACGCGAAAGCGTAGACTTGGGTTCAGACTTGTAGAATCGCAGTGAGAGCTGGATATCTTACATTAATATTCGAGTTCTATGAATGATTGTCACATGCACTTAGCAACTACATCATAATTAGGATTGCCTTTAACCTGAAAGTCTAGCTTTTATCTTATTTCGTTCAAAATAACCAATCTATTATATTTACTTGCTTATCTATTATTTACTATATGAATCATATTAACTGCTTAGCTTGATCATATATCAAATATGTTCTATTGTGCGTCAGCATTCTCTGTAGATTTGATTCTTAAATGCTATAATTGATCTCTTATTTGAGAGAGTTTGCTTGATGTTAATTTGAAGCATATAAACCGGCTCCGATGTTCATTGGTGAGTCCTAGTGTTTGGAGTGACTCATCCCAGCACCAAGATAATTATTTGACTTTATTGGTGGAGTTGCTTCATTTCTTATTTGTGCAGGTTAGAGTTTAAATCAACGTTGCAGCTGCTACCCCATATCCGCATTTGGTAAGTCGAGCTTCAGTGAAGGCTTAGGATGAGACGGCGAGGAGAAAGCGGAGACATTGTTCTCAACCAGACCAGCCAATGATAAGAGGTTATGATAAGCGGTTTGACTGAGTATCCTTCTTCGTATCAGGTCTGCAAAGTAATATGTCTGTGTGTCCGTTTGAAGTAGGATAATTATGGTCGTATGGATTTTATTCAAATCCTGTTGTATACCGAAATCTTAAATCCAATTTGGGATGATTTTACTAAAATATATATATAATATTTTTACATGTACGGAAATCAAATTAGTAGGTATTGGGCTTTTTTTTTTCTTTTATTGAACTTGAATGGGAAAAGGAAACGTAAACGTGATTCCTTGTCCATATTGTATTAGTGTTTTTTTTTTCCTTAATGTCGGCATAATCTAGTGTATATATATGCGAAGGGAATTGGGTTTAGTGAGGAATAATTTGGTGAGAATGGCAGAGGTTAGATGTCGTATCTCAGACGAAGATATGGTGGAGGGTTTTCTGAGACCAAAGGTAAACGGGGCAGCAACAGCAAACCCTAGATTTATCGTAGACGACATGGAGGAGGATGTGTACAAACGAGAGCCGTGGCTGCTTCCGCAACCAACAGATCCCATCCTAAACCCAAACGAGTGGTTGTACTTGGGGAAACGGGATTGGAAATATCTGTGGGCAGAAGGAGTTGATTGCGAGGGATCGTGGATGCCCGTCGAAGGTCGTGTCCCGATCGTGTCTGAGGAATCGGGTGAATTCATTGGGGGAAGCATGAGATTCAGATATTGCTTCAGGAACAAGAACGATAAATCAACTCCTATGGACTGGAGCAATTGGTTCATGCGAGAGTATCGTCTCTGTGACAAATTCGGCAGCCCCATCAAAACACGTCATGTTCTCTGCAAGATTACCTGTTATCCCCACCTCCTTTGACTTTGTTGTTACTATTCTATTTTGACCCTGTTTGGTCTTTAACATTTTTTTTTTTTGTGATTTAAGCGACTTTACTGGAGTTATATTTTTGTTACACAATTCATAATGTTGATCCTCTAGTTGTTGTTCACTTTTTTTGCAAAAACTTGATTCTATCTGATAAATAAACTGCCTAATGTGCCCAGCTCAAAGTTTGCACATGTACGGGATGGTGGACTTTTTTGAACCCAGTGAGTAAGGACTATACTGGATGACATACACGCATTAAGATATGACCAAGAGCAAAAGAACACTATTGAAAATCAAAGGAAGATAAAACATCCACGTGACAACCATTTTATCCCAAACGAATTTACTGTGTTATATGGAAGAATATGAAGATTATGTTAGACTATTCTATACAAACGTAGAATATGAACACTATTCTATTACATGCGTAGGATGTCTACGTCTGACAGTTATTAACCACATACTTATTCATGTAATATAAAACATATATTAGTATAAAATGGAATGAAATTTATGTTACTATTAATAAACATAAAGTATACAAAATCAACAAATTAGAACATTGTATATAAACGAAAATACGAATGAACTAAAACATAATGTAATAGTATAGTAAAAGTTAATAAAATTATCAAAAAATTATATAAAATATTTAATTTGCCTTAAATCATAAACCTCACTCTCCAATATATCTTACCCTCTAAATGCTAAACCTTAAATTATAATCACTAAATCCTAAACCCAAAATATAAACCATAAACCCAAATATTATAATTTAAAATAATACATAATATTTTATAATATTAAACTATACTATATAAATATGAATTATAGAATAGACTTAAACTAGAAAGTGGTAAAAAAGAATTTGTTAAATAATCAAATTTCTCGAGAAGAATAAAATGACGACGATAAAACAATTAGTGGATGTAGTGGCATTGATGTTAAATGTGGAATAACAATAAATATAATGTATATTATGTCATATTCCTATTATACATTTCCATAATAGAATAGCACATTCTGATTCGAGAATATACAATTGAACATGTAAAACAATATATTATACATTACTAAAACTATCAACTGATACAAAAAACTATATTACATATGTTTGAAATTAGTAAATAGTATATTGTCTAAGATTTCACCATAGTTGAGACCAGTAACAACGGCAAAGTCTTGTATGGCATATCAGATTGACTTCCCTGCTAATATCCACCATAACTCGAAGTACTTTTGTGTTACTAATTGGCAGGAGAGAAGGTGCAACACTAAACTGAAACACACAAGCCACAAATCCATAAAAACATGCATCAGTTGCATACATAGGACGATTAGAAGTCTGCACTTTTAATTAGGTCTAGTCTATATACAAATAAGGATGAAAAAATTGACTTAAAAATAGAATATAAACAAAATCGCACTCCAAACAGAAATCACTGCTGCATATAGACATTCATCAATTCCATACTATGTGTTTTAAGTCCATACTATGCTAGTGTTCTATTCTATGTACCAATATGTATAGTCTACTCTCTTTACAAATAGATCCAAATAACTCAGCCATTGGTACATTTTGGTTAAGCTATTATATTTGCAGACTTACGCCTATAGAATTTCATGACGAAATTATAGAAACAACCATATATGGTATACATACATAAAGCCACTTACTAGCGGGAAAAGTGTTTACAAAACCGACTGCGACATGCAATCATATATGACTGCAGAATTGGAGCATATAGAAGAACCAAAATAACTAACCTCACTCAAGTTTACTCCTTTACTTTGCGTCCTTGAAATCGATTCGGATAGGCTCCTGAAACTCCAAGTAACAATTTGTAGCATCGTCCTTGCCAAACCCAATGTCAAGAGCTCATAATTTCCACCCACACTCGTTAAACGAGGCGAGTTTCTTTCCAACCACAACCGCCTCCTTAATCTGATGAAACCCTTCACCGAAACAAACGTCGCCGTGAGCTAAGTATTTCTCAACGAGCTTCACCAAAGATCTGAAAACCTTATCTAATAGAAGTTATCTTTAATTACTTTTTATGTGAATACAAAAGGTCCACGAGTTAAAAAAAGAAAACGTAAAAATCATTTTTATTTACTTCAGTGTCGGGTCCGGAGCTGCGAAGTAATTTGTCTGTGTGTTCGGTTGAAGTGTAATAGGACAATTATGGTCGTATGGATTTTTATTCAAATCCCGTTGTATTCCGAAAGCTTAAATCCAATTTGGGATGATTTTACTAAAAGTTTATATATCAAAAAATATATTTTATTACGATAAATATTTATACATATACGGGAATCAAATTAGTAGGTATTAGGCTTTTTATTTTATTTATCTTGAATGGGAAAAGGAAACGCAAATGTGATTCCTTGTTCAATTTGTATTGGTGTTTTTTTCCCCTTAATGTATGATAAAAGAGAGATTTACACAATGCATGCATTTGTTTCATGTTAAAAAATATAACAAAATTAATAAATGGTATAATTAAACAAGCAATGTGATAATATTCCATCTTTGCCGTGTATTACTATGATGCATGCATGTATCCAATAATATTCTATTAAGATACAAAGATGAAACATAATTTGAATCATTCCCTCCTCTTTTCAACATTGATATAGTGAAAATCAAATGAATGAAAAAAAAAGATAAAACATACAGTAACATATACCATTCCAGTTTCCTAGAAAAGGTTTTTCTCATTCACAACACCATATTGAACACACACAATTACTTGGTCATAAATTAACCTAGCTTAAACCGTTTGTTCGCAAAATCCATGGGATATAATGCAGCATATGTATGTCTTAAGTCACTAATGCAGTGTTCTAAAATGCAGCCTAGGCGTCCATATTTTATTCAAACAACATCACGTAACCAAGGATGCAAACAAATAAGAACACACACCAAACAAGAACCTCCAAGTGATCAACAATGGCTGTTTGAAAGCGTATCGATCGACACCCTATAGGTGCATCGATCGATACTCGTTCCTTGTGATACGCGAAAGCGTAGACTTGGGTTCAGACTTGTAGAATCGCAGTGAGAGCTGGATATCTTACATTAATATTCGAGTTCTATGAATGATTGTCACATGCACTTAGCAACTACATCATAATTAGGATTGCCTTTAACCTGAAAGTCTAGCTTTTATCTTATTTCGTTCAAAATAACCAATCTATTATATTTACTTGCTTATCTATTATTTACTATATGAATCATATTAACTGCTTAGCTTGATCATATATCAAATATGTTCTATTGTGCGTCAGCATTCTCTGTAGATTTGATTCTTAAATGCTATAATTGATCTCTTATTTGAGAGAGTTTGCTTGATGTTAATTTGAAGCATATAAACCGGCTCCGATGTTCATTGGTGAGTCCTAGTGTTTGGAGTGACTCATCCCAGCACCAAGATAATTATTTGACTTTATTGGTGGAGTTGCTTCATTTCTTATTTGTGCAGGTTAGAGTTTAAATCAACGTTGCAGCTGCTACCCCATATCCGCATTTGGTAAGTCGAGCTTCAGTGAAGGCTTAGGATGAGACGGCGAGGAGAAAGCGGAGACATTGTTCTCAACCAGACCAGCCAATGATAAGAGGTTATGATAAGCGGTTTGACTGAGTATCCTTCTTCGTATCAGGTCTGCAAAGTAATATGTCTGTGTGTCCGTTTGAAGTAGGATAATTATGGTCGTATGGATTTTATTCAAATCCTGTTGTATACCGAAATCTTAAATCCAATTTGGGATGATTTTACTAAAATATATATATAATATTTTTACATGTACGGAAATCAAATTAGTAGGTATTGGGCTTTTTTTTTCTTTTATTGAACTTGAATGGGAAAAGGAAACGTAAACGTGATTCCTTGTCCATATTGTATTAGTGTTTTTTTTTTCCTTAATGTCGGCATAATCTAGTGTATATATATGCGAAGGGAATTGGGTTTAGTGAGGAATAATTTGGTGAGAATGGCAGAGGTTAGATGTCGTATCTCAGACGAAGATATGGTGGAGGGTTTTCTGAGACCAAAGGTAAACGGGGCAGCAACAGCAAACCCTAGATTTATCGTAGACGACATGGAGGAGGATGTGTACAAACGAGAGCCGTGGCTGCTTCCGCAACCAACAGATCCCATCCTAAACCCAAACGAGTGGTTGTACTTGGGGAAACGGGATTGGAAATATCTGTGGGCAGAAGGAGTTGATTGCGAGGGATCGTGGATGCCCGTCGAAGGTCGTGTCCCGATCGTGTCTGAGGAATCGGGTGAATTCATTGGGGGAAGCATGAGATTCAGATATTGCTTCAGGAACAAGAACGATAAATCAACTCCTATGGACTGGAGCAATTGGTTCATGCGAGAGTATCGTCTCTGTGACAAATTCGGCAGCCCCATCAAAACACGTCATGTTCTCTGCAAGATTACCTGTTATCCCCACCTCCTTTGACTTTGTTGTTACTATTCTATTTTGACCCTGTTTGGTCTTTAACATTTTTTTTTTTTGTGATTTAAGCGACTTTACTGGAGTTATATTTTTGTTACACAATTCATAATGTTGATCCTCTAGTTGTTGTTCACTTTTTTTGCAAAAACTTGATTCTATCTGATAAATAAACTGCCTAATGTGCCCAGCTCAAAGTTTGCACATGTACGGGATGGTGGACTTTTTTGAACCCAGTGAGTAAGGACTATACTGGATGACATACACGCATTAAGATATGACCAAGAGCAAAAGAACACTATTGAAAATCAAAGGAAGATAAAACATCCACGTGACAACCATTTTATCCCAAACGAATTTACTGTGTTATATGGAAGAATATGAAGATTATGTTAGACTATTCTATACAAACGTAGAATATGAACACTATTCTATTACATGCGTAGGATGTCTACGTCTGACAGTTATTAACCACATACTTATTCATGTAATATAAAACATATATTAGTATAAAATGGAATGAAATTTATGTTACTATTAATAAACATAAAGTATACAAAATCAACAAATTAGAACATTGTATATAAACGAAAATACGAATGAACTAAAACATAATGTAATAGTATAGTAAAAGTTAATAAAATTATCAAAAAATTATATAAAATATTTAATTTGCCTTAAATCATAAACCTCACTCTCCAATATATCTTACCCTCTAAATGCTAAACCTTAAATTATAATCACTAAATCCTAAACCCAAAATATAAACCATAAACCCAAATATTATAATTTAAAATAATACATAATATTTTATAATATTAAACTATACTATATAAATATGAATTATAGAATAGACTTAAACTAGAAAGTGGTAAAAAAGAATTTGTTAAATAATCAAATTTCTCGAGAAGAATAAAATGACGACGATAAAACAATTAGTGGATGTAGTGGCATTGATGTTAAATGTGGAATAACAATAAATATAATGTATATTATGTCATATTCCTATTATACATTTCCATAATAGAATAGCACATTCTGATTCGAGAATATACAATTGAACATGTAAAACAATATATTATACATTACTAAAACTATCAACTGATACAAAAAACTATATTACATATGTTTGAAATTAGTAAATAGTATATTGTCTAAGATTTCACCATAGTTGAGACCAGTAACAACGGCAAAGTCTTGTATGGCATATCAGATTGACTTCCCTGCTAATATCCACCATAACTCGAAGTACTTTTGTGTTACTAATTGGCAGGAGAGAAGGTGCAACACTAAACTGAAACACACAAGCCACAAATCCATAAAAACATGCATCAGTTGCATACATAGGACGATTAGAAGTCTGCACTTTTAATTAGGTCTAGTCTATATACAAATAAGGATGAAAACATTGACTTAAAAATAGAATATAAACAAAATCGCACTCCAAACAGAAATCACTGCTGCATATAGACATTCATCAATTCCATACTATGTGTTTTAAGTCCATACTATGCTAGTGTTCTATTCTATGTACCAATATGTATAGTCTACTCTCTTTACAAATAGATCCAAATAACTCAGCCATTGGTACATTTTGGTTAAGCTATTATATTTGCAGACTTACGCCTATAGAATTTCATGACGAAATTATAGAAACAACCATATATGGTATACATACATAAAGCCACTTACTAGCGGGAAAAGTGTTTACAAAACCGACTGCGACATGCAATCATATATGACTGCAGAATTGGAGCATATAGAAGAACCAAAATAACTAACCTCACTCAAGTTTACTCCTTTACTTTGCGTCCTTGAAATCGATTCGGATAGGCTCCTGAAACTCCAAGTAACAATTTGTAGCATCGTCCTTGCCAAACCCAATGTCAAGAGCTCATAATTTCCACCCACACTCGTTAAACGAGGCGAGTTTCTTTCCAACCACAACCGCCTCCTTAATCTGATGAAACCCTTCACCGAAACAAACGTCGCCGTGAGCTAAGTATTTCTCAACGAGCTTCACCAAAGATCTGAAAACCTTATCTAATAGAAGTTATCTTTAATTACTTTTTATGTGAATACAAAAGGTCCACGAGTTAAAAAAAGAAAACGTAAAAATCATTTTTATTTACTTCAGTGTCGGGTCCGGAGCTGCGAAGTAATTTGTCTGTGTGTTCGGTTGAAGTGTAATAGGACAATTATGGTCGTATGGATTTTTATTCAAATCCCGTTGTATTCCGAAAGCTTAAATCCAATTTGGGATGATTTTACTAAAAGTTTATATATCAAAAAATATATTTTATTACGATAAATATTTATACATATACGGGAATCAAATTAGTAGGTATTAGGCTTTTTATTTTATTTATCTTGAATGGGAAAAGGAAACGCAAATGTGATTCCTTGTTCAATTTGTATTGGTGTTTTTTTCCCCTTAATGTATGATAAAAGAGAGATTTACACAATGCATGCATTTGTTTCATGTTAAAAAATATAACAAAATTAATAAATGGTATAATTAAACAAGCAATGTGATAATATTCCATCTTTGCCGTGTATTACTATGATGCATGCATGTATCCAATAATATTCTATTAAGATACAAAGATGAAACATAATTTGAATCATTCCCTCCTCTTTTCAACATTGATATAGTGAAAATCAAATGAATGAAAAAAAAAGATAAAACATACAGTAACATATACCATTCCAGTTTCCTAGAAAAGGTTTTTCTCATTCACAACACCATATTGAACACACACAATTACTTGGTCATAAATTAACCTAGCTTAAACCGTTTGTTCGCAAAATCCATGGGATATAATGCAGCATATGTATGTCTTAAGTCACTAATGCAGTGTTCTAAAATGCAGCCTAGGCGTCCATATTTTATTCAAACAACATCACGTAACCAAGGATGCAAACAAATAAGAACACACACCAAACAAGAACCTCCAAGTGATCAACAATGGCTGTTTGAAAGCGTATCGATCGACACCCTATAGGTGCATCGATCGATACTCGTTCCTTGTGATACGCGAAAGCGTAGACTTGGGTTCAGACTTGTAGAATCGCAGTGAGAGCTGGATATCTTACATTAATATTCGAGTTCTATGAATGATTGTCACATGCACTTAGCAACTACATCATAATTAGGATTGCCTTTAACCTGAAAGTCTAGCTTTTATCTTATTTCGTTCAAAATAACCAATCTATTATATTTACTTGCTTATCTATTATTTACTATATGAATCATATTAACTGCTTAGCTTGATCATATATCAAATATGTTCTATTGTGCGTCAGCATTCTCTGTAGATTTGATTCTTAAATGCTATAATTGATCTCTTATTTGAGAGAGTTTGCTTGATGTTAATTTGAAGCATATAAACCGGCTCCGATGTTCATTGGTGAGTCCTAGTGTTTGGAGTGACTCATCCCAGCACCAAGATAATTATTTGACTTTATTGGTGGAGTTGCTTCATTTCTTATTTGTGCAGGTTAGAGTTTAAATCAACGTTGCAGCTGCTACCCCATATCCGCATTTGGTAAGTCGAGCTTCAGTGAAGGCTTAGGATGAGACGGCGAGGAGAAAGCGGAGACATTGTTCTCAACCAGACCAGCCAATGATAAGAGGTTATGATAAGCGGTTTGACTGAGTATCCTTCTTCGTATCAGGTCTGCAAAGTAATATGTCTGTGTGTCCGTTTGAAGTAGGATAATTATGGTCGTATGGATTTTATTCAAATCCTGTTGTATACCGAAATCTTAAATCCAATTTGGGATGATTTTACTAAAATATATATATAATATTTTTACATGTACGGAAATCAAATTAGTAGGTATTGGGCTTTTTTTTTTCTTTTATTGAACTTGAATGGGAAAAGGAAACGTAAACGTGATTCCTTGTCCATATTGTATTAGTGTTTTTTTTTTCCTTAATGTCGGCATAATCTAGTGTATATATATGCGAAGGGAATTGGGTTTAGTGAGGAATAATTTGGTGAGAATGGCAGAGGTTAGATGTCGTATCTCAGACGAAGATATGGTGGAGGGTTTTCTGAGACCAAAGGTAAACGGGGCAGCAACAGCAAACCCTAGATTTATCGTAGACGACATGGAGGAGGATGTGTACAAACGAGAGCCGTGGCTGCTTCCGCAACCAACAGATCCCATCCTAAACCCAAACGAGTGGTTGTACTTGGGGAAACGGGATTGGAAATATCTGTGGGCAGAAGGAGTTGATTGCGAGGGATCGTGGATGCCCGTCGAAGGTCGTGTCCCGATCGTGTCTGAGGAATCGGGTGAATTCATTGGGGGAAGCATGAGATTCAGATATTGCTTCAGGAACAAGAACGATAAATCAACTCCTATGGACTGGAGCAATTGGTTCATGCGAGAGTATCGTCTCTGTGACAAATTCGGCAGCCCCATCAAAACACGTCATGTTCTCTGCAAGATTACCTGTTATCCCCACCTCCTTTGACTTTGTTGTTACTATTCTATTTTGACCCTGTTTGGTCTTTAACATTTTTTTTTTTGTGATTTAAGCGACTTTACTGGAGTTATATTTTTGTTACACAATTCATAATGTTGATCCTCTAGTTGTTGTTCACTTTTTTTGCAAAAACTTGATTCTATCTGATAAATAAACTGCCTAATGTGCCCAGCTCAAAGTTTGCACATGTACGGGATGGTGGACTTTTTTGAACCCAGTGAGTAAGGACTATACTGGATGACATACACGCATTAAGATATGACCAAGAGCAAAAGAACACTATTGAAAATCAAAGGAAGATAAAACATCCACGTGACAACCATTTTATCCCAAACGAATTTACTGTGTTATATGGAAGAATATGAAGATTATGTTAGACTATTCTATACAAACGTAGAATATGAACACTATTCTATTACATGCGTAGGATGTCTACGTCTGACAGTTATTAACCACATACTTATTCATGTAATATAAAACATATATTAGTATAAAATGGAATGAAATTTATGTTACTATTAATAAACATAAAGTATACAAAATCAACAAATTAGAACATTGTATATAAACGAAAATACGAATGAACTAAAACATAATGTAATAGTATAGTAAAAGTTAATAAAATTATCAAAAAATTATATAAAATATTTAATTTGCCTTAAATCATAAACCTCACTCTCCAATATATCTTACCCTCTAAATGCTAAACCTTAAATTATAATCACTAAATCCTAAACCCAAAATATAAACCATAAACCCAAATATTATAATTTAAAATAATACATAATATTTTATAATATTAAACTATACTATATAAATATGAATTATAGAATAGACTTAAACTAGAAAGTGGTAAAAAAGAATTTGTTAAATAATCAAATTTCTCGAGAAGAATAAAATGACGACGATAAAACAATTAGTGGATGTAGTGGCATTGATGTTAAATGTGGAATAACAATAAATATAATGTATATTATGTCATATTCCTATTATACATTTCCATAATAGAATAGAACATTCTGATTCGAGAATATACAATTGAACATGTAAAACAATATATTATACATTACTAAAACTATCAACTGATACAAAAAACTATATTACATATGTTTGAAATTAGTAAATAGTATATTGTCTAAGATTTCACCATAGTTGAGACCAGTAACAACGGCAAAGTCTTGTATGGCATATCAGATTGACTTCCCTGCTAATATCCACCATAACTCGAAGTACTTTTGTGTTACTAATTGGCAGGAGAGAAGGTGCAACACTAAACTGAAACACACAAGCCACAAATCCATAAAAACATGCATCAGTTGCATACATAGGACGATTAGAAGTCTGCACTTTTAATTAGGTCTAGTCTATATACAAATAAGGATGAAAACATTGACTTAAAAATAGAATATAAACAAAATCGCACTCCAAACAGAAATCACTGCTGCATATAGACATTCATCAATTCCATACTATGTGTTTTAAGTCCATACTATGCTAGTGTTCTATTCTATGTACCAATATGTATAGTCTACTCTCTTTACAAATAGATCCAAATAACTCAGCCATTGGTACATTTTGGTTAAGCTATTATATTTGCAGACTTACGCTTATAGAATTTCATGACGAAATTATAGAAACAACCATATATGGTATACATACATAAAGCCACTTACTAGCGGGAAAAGTGTTTACAAAACCGACTGCGACATGCAATCATATATGACTGCAGAATTGGAGCATATAGAAGAACCAAAATAACTAACCTCACTCAAGTTTACTCCTTTACTTTGCGTCCTTGAAATCGATTCGGATAGGCTCCTGAAACTCCAAGTAACAATTTGTAGCATCGTCCTTGCCAAACCCAATGTCAAGAGCTCATAATTTCCACCCACACTCGTTAAACGAGGCGAGTTTCTTTCCAACCACAACCGCCTCCTTAATCTGATGAAACCCTTCACCGAAACAAACGTCGCCGTGAGCTAAGTATTTCTCAACGAGCTTCACCAAAGATCTGAAAACCTTATCTAATAGAAGTTATCTTTAATTACTTTTTATGTGAATACAAAAGGTCCACGAGTTAAAAAAAAGAAAACGTAAAAATCATTTTTATTTACTTCAGTGTCGGGTCCGGAGCTGCGAAGTAATTTGTCTGTGTGTTCGGTTGAAGTGTAATAGGACAATTATGGTCGTATGGATTTTTATTCAAATCCCGTTGTATTCCGAAAGCTTAAATCCAATTTGGGATGATTTTACTAAAAGTTTATATATCAAAAAATATATTTTATTACGATAAATATTTATACATATACGGGAATCAAATTAGTAGGTATTAGGCTTTTTATTTTATTTATCTTGAATGGGAAAAGGAAACGCAAATGTGATTCCTTGTTCAATTTGTATTGGTGTTTTTTTCCCCTTAATGTATGATAAAAGAGAGATTTACACAATGCATGCATTTGTTTCATGTTAAAAAATATAACAAAATTAATAAATGGTATAATTAAACAAGCAATGTGATAATATTCCATCTTTGCCGTGTATTACTATGATGCATGCATGTATCCAATAATATTCTATTAAGATACAAAGATGAAACATAATTTGAATCATTCCCTCCTCTTTTCAACATTGATATAGTGAAAATCAAATGAATGAAAAAAAAAGATAAAACATACAGTAACATATACCATTCCAGTTTCCTAGAAAAGGTTTTCTCATTCACAACACCATATTGAACACACACAATTACTTGGTCATAAATTAACCTAGCTTAAACCGTTTGTTCGCAAAATCCATGGGATATAATGCAGCATATGTATGTCTTAAGTCACTAATGCAGTGTTCTAAAATGCAGCCTAGGCGTCCATATTTTATTCAAACAACATCACGTAACCAAGGATGCAAACAAATAAGAACACACACCAAACAAGAACCTCCAAGTGATCAACAATGGCTGTTTGAAAGCGTATCGATCGACACCCTATAGGTGCATCGATCGATACTCGTTCCTTGTGATACGCGAAAGCGTAGACTTGGGTTCAGACTTGTAGAATCGCAGTGAGAGCTGGATATCTTACATTAATATTCGAGTTCTATGAATGATTGTCACATGCACTTAGCAACTACATCATAATTAGGATTGCCTTTAACCTGAAAGTCTAGCTTTTATCTTATTTCGTTCAAAACAACCAATCTATTATATTTACTTGCTTATCTATTATTTACTATATGAATCATATTAACTGCTTAGCTTGATCATATATCAAATCTGTTCTATTGTGCGTCAGCGTTCTCTGTAGATTTGATCCTTAAATGCTATAATTGATCTCTTATTTGAGAGAGTTTGCTTGATGTTAATTTGTAGCATATAAACCGGCTCCGATGTTCATTGGTGAGTCCTAGTGTTTGGAGTGACTCATCCCAGCACCAAGATAATTATTTGACTTTATTGGTGGAGTTGCTTCATTTCTTATTTGTGCAGGTTAGAGTTTAAATCAACGTTGCAGCTGCCTACCCCATATCCGCATTTTGGTAAGTCGAGCTTCAGTGAAGGCTTAGGATGAGACGGCGAGGAGAAAGCGGAGACATTGTTCTCAACCAGACCAGCCAATGATAAGAGGTTATGATAAGCCGGGTTTTGACTGAGTATCCTTCTTCGTATCAGGTCTGCCAAAGTAATATGTCTGTGTGTCCGTTTGAAGTAGGATAATTATGGTCGTATGGATTTTATTCAAATCCTGTGTATACCGAAATCTTAAATCCAATTTGGGATGATTTTACTAAAATATATATATAATATTTTTACATGTACGGAAATCAAATTAGTAGGTATTGGGCTTTTTTTTCTTTTATTGAACTGAATGGGAAAAGGAAACGTAAACGTGATTCCTTGTCCATATTGTATTAGTGTTTTTTTTTCCTTAATGTCGGCATAATCTAGTGTATATATATGCGAAGGGGAATTGGGTTTAGTGAGAATAATTGGTGAGAATGGCAGAGGTTAGATGTCGTTATCTCAGACGAAGATATGGTGGAGGGTTTTCTGAGACCAAAGGTAAACGGGCAGCAACAGCAAACCCTAGATTTATTCGTAGACGACATGGAGGAGGATGTGTACAACGAGAGCCGTGGCTGCTTCCGCAACCAACAGATCCCATCCTAACCCCAAACGAGTGGTTGTACTTGGGGGGAAACGGGATTGGAAAATATCTGTGGCAGAAGGAGTTGATTGCGAGGGATCGTGGATGCCGTCGAAGGTCGTGTCCCGATCGTGTCTGAGGAATCGGTGAATTCATTGGGGGAAGCATGAGATTCAGATATTGCTTCAGGAACAAGAACGATAAATCAACTCCTATGGACTGGAGCAATTGGTTCATGCGAGAGTATCGTCTCTGTGACAAATTCGGCAGCCCCATCAAAACACGTCATGTTCTCTGCAAGATTACCTGTTATCCCCACCTCCTTTGACTTTGTGTTACTATTCTATTTTGACCCTGTTTGGTCTTTAACATTTTTTTTTTTTGTGATTTTAAGCGACTTTACTGGAGTTATATTTTTGTTACACAATTCATAATGTTGATCCTCTAGTTTGTGTTCACACTTTTTTGCAAAAACTTGATTCTATCTGATAAATAAACTGCCTAATGTGCCCAGCTCAAAGTTTGCACATGTACGGGATGGTGGACTTTTTGAACCCAGTGAGTAAGGACTATACTGGATGACATACACGCATTAAGATATGACCAAGAGCAAAGAACACTATTGAAAATCAAAGGAAGATAAAACATCCACGTGACAACCATTTATCCCAAACGAATTTACTGTGTTATATGGAAGAATATGAAGATTATGTTAGACTATTCTATACAAACGTAGAATATGAACACTATTCTATTACATGCGTAGGCATGTCTACGTTCTGACAGTTATAACCACATACTTATTCATGTATATAAAACATATATTAGTATAAAATGGAATGAAATTTATGTTACTATTAATAACATAAAGTATACAAAAATCAACAAATTAGAACATTGTATATAAACGAAAATACGAATGAACTAAAACATAATGTCAATAGTATAGTAAAAGTTAATAAAATTATCAAAAAATTATATATAAAATATTTAATTTGCCTTAAATCATAAAACCTCCACTCTCCAATATATCTTACCCTTCTAAATGCTAAACCTTAAATTATAATCACTAAATCCTAAACCCAAAAATATAAACCATAAACCCAAATATTATAATTTAAAATAATACATAATATTTTATAATATTAAACTATACTATATAAATATGAATTATAGAATAGACTTAAACTAGAAAGTGGTAAAAAGAATTGTTAAACTAATCAAATTTCTCGAGAAGAATAAAATGACGACGATAAAACAATTAGTGGATGTAGTGGCATTGATGTTAAATGTTGGAATAACAATAAATATAATGTATATATGTCATATTCCTATTATACATTTCCATAATAGAATAGCACATTCTGATTCGAGAATATACAAAATGAACATGCTAAAACAATATATTATACATTACTAAAAACTATCAACTGATACAAAAAACTATATTACATATGTTTGAAATTAGTAAATAGTATATGTCTAAGATTCACCATAGTGAGACCAGTAACAACGGCCAAAGTCTTGTATGGCATATCAGATTGACTTCCCTGCTAATATCCACCATAACTCGAAGTATACTTTTGTGTTACTAATTGGCAGGAGAGAAGGTGCAACACTAAACTGAAAACACACAAGCCACAAATCCATAAAAACATGCATCAGTTGCATTACATAGGACGATTAGAAGTCTGCACTTTTAATTAGGTCTAGTCTATATACAAATAAGGATGAAAACATTGACTTAAAAATAGAATATAAACAAAATCGCCACTCCAAACAGAAATCACTGCTGCATATAGACATTCATCAATTCCATACTATGTGTTTTAAGTCCATACTATGCATGTGTTCTATTCTATGTACAATATGTATAGTCTACTCTCTTTACAAATAGATCCAAATAACTCAGCCATTGGTTACATTTTGGTTAAGCTATATATTTGCAGACTTACGCTCTTATAGAATTTCATGACGAAATTATAGAAACAACCATATATGGTATACATACATAAAGCCACTTACTAGCGGGAAAAGGGTTTACAAAACGGACTGCGACATGCAATCATATATGACTGCAGAATTGGAGCATATAGAAGAACCAAATAACTAACCTCACTCAAGTTTACTCCTTTACTTTGCGTCCTTGAATCGATTCGGATAGGCTCCTGAAACTCCAAGTAACAATTTGTAGCATCGTCAACTGCCAAACCCGAATGTCAAGACGCTCATAATTTCCACCACACATCGTTAAACGAGGCGAGTTTCTTGCAACCACAACCGCTCCTTAATCTGATGAAACCCTCACCGAAACAAACGTCGCCGTGCAGCTAAGATATTTCTCAAACACGAGCTTTCACAAAGATCTGAAACCTCTATCTAACTAGAAGCTTATTCTTTATCTGTTAATTACTCTTTTATGTGAATTACAAAAGCTCATCGATGTTAAAAAAAGAGACGAAAATCATTTTATTTACTTCAGGGTCGGTGTGGCCGAGCTGCGAAAGAATTTGTCTGTGTGTTCGTTGAGTGTATAAGTAGGACAGATTCATGGTCGCGTATGGATTTTTATTCAAATCTCCCGCATTTGTATTGCCGAAAGCTTAATCAATTGGGATGATTCACTAAAAGTTTATATATCAAAAATATGATTTATACGATAGATATACATAGTACGGAATCAAATTAGTAGTAGGTATTAGGCTGTTTATTCTTTATATTATCTTGAATGGGGAAAAGGAAACGCAAATGTGATCCTGTTCAATTGTATTGGTGTGTTTTTTCCCCTTAATGTATGATAAAAGAGAGATTTTACACAATGCAGGCATTTGTTTCATGTTATATATAACAAATTAATAAATGAGTATAGTAATTAACAAGCAATGTAGATAATAGTTCCATCTTTGCCGTAGTGATAATTACTATGATGGCATGCATGTATCCAATATATCTCATTAAGATACAAAGATCGAAACATAATTTGAATCATTCCCTCCTCCTTTCAACATTGATATAGTGATAAATCAGAATGAATGAAAACAAAAAGACTAAAACACTTACAGTCACATATACCATTCCAGTCCTAGAAAAGGTTTTTCTCAGTTCACAACACATTGAACACACACACAATACTGGCATTAAATTAACCGAGCTTAACCGTTGTTCGCAAATCCATGGATTATGCAGCATATGTATGTCTTAAAGTCACTAATGCAGTGTTCTAAAGAATGCCAGCCGGAGCGCTCCATATTTATTCAAACAACATCAGCGTAACCAAGGATGCAAACAAATAAGAACACACACCAAACAAGAACCTCCAAGTGATCAACAATGGCTGTTTGAAAGCGTATCGATCGACACCCTATAAGTGCATCGATCGCATACTCGTTCCTTGTTGATACGCGAAAGCGTAGACTTGGGTTCAGACTTGTAGAATCGCAGTAGAGAGCTGGATATCTTACATTAAATATTCGAGTTCTGATGGAATGATTGGCACATGCACTTAGCAACTACATCATAATTAGGATTGCCTTAACCTGAAAGTCTAGCTTTATATCTTATCGCCCTTTCAAAGATAACAATCTAATTATATTTACTTGACTTATCTATTATTTACTATATGAATCTCATTAACTGCTTAGCTGATCACTATATCAAATATGTTCTATTGCATGCGTCAGCATTCTCTGTAGATTTGATTCTTAAATGCTATATTGATCTCTCTATTTGAGAGAGTTGCTGTGATGTTAATTGAGGCATATAACCGCTCCGATGTTCGATTGGGAGTCCTAGTGTTGGAGTGACTCATCCCAGCACCAAGATAATATTGACTTTATTGGTTGAGTTGACTCATTTCTTAATTGTGCAGCTTAGAGTTTAAATCAACGTTGCAGCTGCTACCCCATATCCGCATTGGTAAGTCGAGCTTCACGTGAGGCTTAGGATGAGACGGCGAGGAGAGCGGCAGACATTGTTCTCAACCAGACCAGCCATGATGAAGAGGTTATGATAGCGGTTGACTGAGTATCCTCTTCGTATCAGGTCTCGCAAAGTAATATGTCCGTTTTCAGTGTGTCCGTTTGAAGCTAGATAATCTTATGTCGTATGGATATTCAAATCGACTGTTGTAATACGAAATCTTAATCAATTGGGATGATTAATTTTACTAAATATATATATAATATTTTTACATGCTACGGAAATCAAATAGTAGGTATGGGCTGTTCTTTTATTGACGGTGAATGGGAAAAGGAAACGTAAACGTGTGATTCTTGTCCATATTGTATTAGTGTTTTTTTTCCTTAATGTCGCATCAAATCTAGTGTATATATATGCGAAGGTATATTGGGTTTAGTGAGGACGGAATAATTTGCGTGAGAAATTGCAGAGTTAGATGCGTATCTCAGACGAAGATATTAGTGGAGGGTTTCTGAGACCAAATGGTGAAACGGGGGCAGCAACTAGCAAACCCTAGATTTATCGTAGACGACATGGAGAGGATGTGTACAAACGAGGAGAGCCGTGGCTGCTTCCGCAACCACAGATCCCATCCTAAACCGCAAACGCAAGTGGTGGTACTTGGGGAAACGATTGGAATATCTGTGGGCAGAAGCAGTGATTGCGAGGGATCGTAGCATGCCCGTCGAAGGTCGTCTGTCCCGATCGTGTCTGCAGGATCGGCGTGTAATTCATTGGGAAGCATGAGATTCAGATATTGCTTCAGAAGGAACAAGAACGATAAATCAACTCCTGATGGACTGGAGCAATTGAGTTCACTTGCGGAGAGATATCGTCTCTGTGACAAATGCGGCAGCCCATCAAAACACGTCAGTGTTCTTCGCATAGATTACCGTTATCCCCACCTCCTTTGACTTGTGTGTTACTATTCTATGTCTGACCCTGTTGGCTAACATGTGATCTAAGCGTCTTACTGGAGTATATATTTTGTGTACACAATTCATAATGTTGATACCGTCTACTTGTGTTCACTTTTTTTGCAAAAACTTGATTCTATCTGATAAATAAACTGCCTAATGTGCCAGCCTCAACAGTTGCACGATGTAACGGGATGGTGTGGATCTTTTTTAACCAGTGAGTAAGGACTATACTGGATGAGCATACACGCATTAAGATATGACCAAGAGCAAAAGAACACTATTGAAAATCAAAGGAAGATAAAACATCCACGCTGACAAACCATTTTGATCCCAAACGAATTACTGTGTATATGGAAGAATATGAAGATTATGTCCTAGACATTCTATACAAACGTAGAAATATGAACACTATTCTATTACCATGCGTAGGATGTCTACGTCTGACAGTATTAACCACATACTTATTCATGTAATATATTAAAACACTATATATAGTATAAAATGGAATGAAATTATGTTCACTATAATAAACACTAAAGTATACAAAATCAACAAATAGAACATTGTATATAAACGAAAATACGAATGTTTTTATAACTAAACATAATGTAATCAGTATTAGTAAAATTAATAAAGATTATCAAAAAATAAATAGTATAAAATATTTAATGCCTAAATCTATAACCACTCTCCAATATATCTACCCTCCTACAATGACGCTAAACCTTAACATTATAATCCACTAAATCCTAAACCCAAAATATAAACCATAAACCCAAATATTATATTAAAATAATACATAAGTATTTTATAATATAAACATATACTAGTTTAAATATGAATGATAGAATAGACTGTAAACTAGAAAGTGTAAAAAAGAATTTGCTTAAATAATCAAATTTCTCGAGAGAATAAAAATGACGACGATAAAACAATAGTGATGGTTAAGTGGCATTGATGCTAAATTGTGGTGGAATAAACAAAAATATAATGTATATTATGTCAATATTCCATTATACATTTCCATAATAGAATAGCACATATCTGATTTCGAGAATATAGCAATGAACATGGTAAATAAAACAATATATTATACATTAACCTAAAACTATCAAACTGATAACAAAAAAAAACTAATATTACATAGTTTGAAATTAGGTATAATAGTATTATTTCCTAAGATTTCCACCATAGTGAGACCAGCTAAACAACGGACAAATCTTGATAATCGAGCATTATCAGATTGACTTCCTGCTAATATCCACCATAACCGAAGTACTTTTTTACTAATGGCAGGAGAGAAGGTTTTGCTACACTAAACTGAAAACACAACAAGCCACAAATCCATAAAAACAGCATCAGTTGGCCATACAAGACGATTAGGAAGTCGCACTTTTTTAATTAGGTCTATTCTATATACAAATAAGGATGAAAACATTGACTTAAAATAGAATAAAACCAAAAATTCGCACTCCAAGACAGAAATCACTGCTGCATATAGACATTCATCAATCCATACTATGGTTTTTAGAGTCCATTACATATGCTAGTGTTCTATTCTACTGTACCAATATTTGTATAGTCTACTCTCTTTCACAAATAAATCCCAAATAAACTCAAGCCATGGTACATTTTGTTAAGCTATTATATTTGACACAGACTTACGCCATAAATGTTCATGACGAAATTATAGAAAAACCATAATGGATAATACATACATAAAGCCACTACTAGAGGAATAAGTGTTTACAAAACCGACTGCGACATGCAATTCATATGATGACTGCGAATTAGCATATAGAAGAACCAAAATAACTAAACCTCACTCAAGTTTACTCTTACTTTGCGTCCTTGAAATCGATTCGGATAGTTCCTGAAACTCCAACAGAACAATTGTAGCATCGTATCCTGCCAAACCCAATAGTCAAGAGCTTCATAATTTCCACCCACACTCGTAAACGAGGCGAGTTTCTTCCACCACAACCGCCTCCTATTGATGAAACCCTTCACCGGAAACAAACGTCGCCGTGAGCTAAGTATTTCTCAACGAGCTTCACCAAAGATCTGAAAACCTACTAATTAGAAGTTATCTTAATTACTTTTATGTAATACGAAAAGCTCCACGAGTTAAAAAAAGAAACGTTAAAAATCATTTTTATTTATCGTAGTGTCGGTCCGGAGCCTCGCGAAGTAATTGTCTGTGTGGTTCGGTTGAAGTGTTAATAGGACAAATTATGGTACGTATGGATTTTTATTCAAATTCCCGTGTATTCGAAAGCTAATCAATTTGGGATGATTTTACTAAAAGTTTATATATCAAAAAAATATAGTTTATTACGATAATAATTTATACATATTACGAATCAAATTAGTAGGTAATTAGGCTTTTTATCTTTATTTATCTTGGATGCGGAAAAGAAACGCAAATGTTGATTCCTTGTTCAATTGTATTGGTTTTTTTCCCCTTAATGTATGATAAAAGAGGAAGATACACAATGCATGCATTTGTTTCATGTTAAAAAATATAACCAAAATTAAAAATAAATGGTATTAATTAAACAAGCAAATGTGATAATATTCCATCTTTGCCGTGTATTACTATGATGCATGCGTTAAATTTTTCCCAAAATAAAATTATTTTTTTTTTTCAAATTTAAGATACAAAGATTGAAACGATAATTTGAAATCAGTTTCCCTCCTCTTTCAACTGATGATAAGTGAAAATCAAATGAATGAAAAAAAAAGATAAAACATACAGTAACATTACCATTCCAGTTCCTGAAAAGGGTTTTTCTCATTCACAACACCATATTGAACACACACAATTACTTGTCATAAATTAAACCTAGCTTAAAACCGTTTGTTCGCAAAATCCATGGGATATTAATGCAAGCATATGTATGTCTTAAGTCACTAATGCATGTTCTAAAATGCAGCCTAGGCTCCATATTTTATCAAACACATCACGTAACCAAGATGCAAAAAAACAAATTAAAGAAACACACACCAAACAAGGAACCTCCAAGTGATCAACAATGCTGTTTGAAAAAGCGTATTCGATCGACACCCTATTAGTTGCAGTCGATCGATAACTCGTTCCTTGCTATACGCGAAAGCGTAACTTGGTTCGAACTTGTAGAATCGCAGTGAGAGCTGGATATCTTACATAATATTCGAGTTCTATGAATGAATAATTGTCACATGCCACTAGCAAAACATCATAATATAGGATGCCTTTAACGCTGAAAAGTCTAGTTTATCTTACTCGTTCAAAATTAACAATCCTATTATATTTACTTGCTTATCTGATTATTTACTATTTATGAATCATATAACTGCTTAGCGTTGATCATATATCAAAATATGTTCTATTCGTTGCCGTCAGGCATTCTCTGTAGATTTGATCTTTAGAAGCCGGTATAATTGATCTCTATTTGAGAAGGTGCTTGGATGTTAAATTAAGCATATAAACCGCTCCGAAGTGTTCATCTGGTGAAGTCCTAGTGTTTGGAGTGACTCATCCCAGCACAAGATAATTATTGACTTTATGTGGAGATTGCTTATTCTTATTTGGAGTTTAAGAGTTTAAAATCAACGTCTGCAGCTGCTACCCCATATCCGCATTTGGTAAGTCGAGCTTCAGTGAAGCTTAGGATGAGACGCGAGGAGAAAGCGGAGACCCATTGTTTCTCAACCAGACCAGCCAATTGATGATAAGAGGTTATATAAAGCGCGCGTTGACTGAGTTATCCTTCTTCGTATCAGGTCTGCAAAGTAAATGTCTGTGTGTCCGTGTTGAGATAGGATAATGTATGGCGTATGGATTCTATTCAAATCCTGTGTAACCAATCTTAATCCGAATTTGGGATGATTTTACTAAAATATATATAAAATTTTTACATGTACGGAAATCAATTATAGATTGGCTTTTTTTTCTTTTATGGAACTTGAATGGAAAAGGAAACGTAAACTGAATTCCTTGTCCCATATTGTGATAGTTTTTTTTTCCTTAAGTACGATAATCTAGTGTATATATATGCGAAGGGGAATATGGGTTTAGTGAGGAACTAATTTGGTGAGAATGGCAGAGTTAGATGTCGATCTCAGATGTAAGATATGGATGGAGGGTTTTCTGAGACCAAAGGTTAAACGGGGCAGCAACAGCAAACCCTAATATTCGTAGACGACATGGAGGGAGGAGTGTTAACAAACGAGAGCCGTGCTGCTTCCGCAAGCCAACAATCCCATCCTAAAACCCAAACGAGTGGTGGTACTTGGGCGAAACGGCGATTGGAAATATCCTGGGGCAGAAGGAGTTGATGCGAGCGATCGGGATGCCCGTCGAAGGTGCGTGTCCGATTCGTTCTGAGGAATCGGTGAATTCATTGGGAAGCATGGAAGATTCAGTATTGCTTCAGGAAACAAGAACGATAAATGCAACCCTAGGACTGAGAGATTGGTTCATGCGAAGTATCGTATCTTTGACAAAATTCGGCAAGCCCCATCAAAAACACGTCATGTTCTCTGCCAAGATTAACCTGTTATATCCCCACCTCCTCCTTGACTTTGTTGCTACTATTCTATTTTGACCCTGTTGGTCTTTAACATTTTTTTTTTTGAGATTTAAGCGACTTTACTGGAGTTATCATTTGTTACACAATTCATAATGTGATCCTCTAGTTGTTGTCACTTTTTTTGCAAAAACTTACTTCTTATCTGATAAATAAACTGCCTACATGTGCCCAGCTCAAAAAGTTTGCACATGTACGGATGGTGACTTTTTGAACCAGTGAGTAAGACTGATACTGGGAATGACATACACGCATGAAATATGACCAAGAGCCAAAATAGAACACTAATTTGAAAATCCAAAGGAAGATAAAAACATCCACGTGACAACCATTTTATCCCAAACGAATTTACTGGTTATATGAAAAGAATATAAGATATGTTAGACTATTCTATACAAACGTTAGAATTATTGAACACTATCTCATTACAGCGATAGGATGTTCTACGTCTGACAGTATTAACCACATACTTATCATGTAATATGAAAACATATATTAGTATAAAATGGATGAAATTTATGTTACTATTAATAAACATAAAGAATACAAAAAATCAACAAATTTAGAACATTGTATATAAACGAAAAATACGAATGAACGAAAACATAATTAATAGTATAGTAAAAGTTCTAAAAATTTATACAAAAAATATATATAAAATTAATTTGCCTTAAATCATTAAACCTCACTCTCCCAATAGTAATGCTTACCTCTAAATGCTAAACTTAATTATACATCACTAAAATCCTAAACCCAACAATAGTAAACATAAACCAAATATATATAATTTACAAATAATACATAATATTATATAAATTAAACTATACATATATATAGAATCTTAAATAGACTTAACTAGAAAATGCTAGGTAAAAAAGAATATGTTAAATCAATCATAAATATCTCGAGAAAGAATAAAAATGAACGACATTTAAAACAATTAGGGAATGTGGGCATTGATATTAAATGTTGGAATAACACTATATAGATATTATACATATTCCTATTATAC